>JBBBDQ010000853.1:1670000-1775000 GCA_037127315.1 Ascarosepion bandense
ACTGACTGAAAGGAAAGCAATATTTTTTTTGTTTTGACAACCACAATGTGCTTTTCAACCAAATACTCATAAACGTTTTGCAGCAGCAGAACATATAATTTACATTTGTTTTTCCCTTGCATTTTAAGAACTCTAAATGAATAATACCCTAAAGATCCCACCACACATACAACATTGCCTTTCTTCTATGGAGCTCACCTATCAGTGTTTAGTTGCTGACAATAATCCTTTCCAGTCCACTGCCTTTTCTAAATGAACATTATTATATTTAAATCATCTTCACATGTCTGAAATTTATTTTGTTTTATTTTTGAAAGGCACTATATTGCCAACATTTCTCTCCCACCATCATTCTCAAATTATTTAATAGTGGAAATGGAGTATTGAAAGTTTTTTAAAAGAGAAAGATGCTCATGTGAAAGTTTGAAATGAACTCTCTTTTTTCAAAACAAAGCAAAATAAATTACAACATAACAGTTATAGAAGGAGTGGTCCGATTTTAACCAAATTTGATACACTCATAAACAAAGACATAAGAAATGATATTCAGAAGTTTCAAGGTTGCAGTTCTTACAATAGTGCAGAAAATCGATAATATATATATATATATATATATATATATATATAAGGTAAGATATTTGTGTGTGTGTATGTTTATCTGCCTCCATGTCTGTATTTTTTCAGCCCTTTTATTTTAATTTTTGCTTCAGGTTTGGCTCTAAGTAGGTATAATTGTAGTTCTTAGTTTTAGCCATAATACCATTTACTCAGAGGACTTATTTAGCCTTTAAAATTCAGTTTACAATGAAAAAAACTTATTTGATATCAATACCAGGAAATCGAAATTTGACTTACATCCATTCATTATTCTTTCAGTCTACAGTTTTGCTTTAACTCAAAACAACTATTGCTTTTTAGTCTTTCATGCCAATGTCCAAAGAGTCTGAACTCTAGGACCATGGATTAGTTTTAAAGCTTTCATACCAGGCTATACTGTTAGTGGAACACGAAGAGGATGAGAAGTTTATACAGTCTACATGGTACAGTCAGTCTGGGTTAGTTCAACTAAGGTATGTAGTTTACTTGAACTTTGCTATGAAAAAAGTGATATAATAGAAAGAGGCTAACAATGTTTTGTCTGGAGGAAATGGGTTGTAGAGTAGAAAATAACTCATCATCCCAAATACTGTGAAAGGGTATTTGAACTCTGTCAAGGCTGAAAAGTGTAGATTGTGTAGCACTTGTCCAGATTGTGAAGCTCTTGGAACAGGCATATATCTATTTCCTGGCCTCTGAAACCTCCAGTGACATTGTAGAGCAGTTCAGGCTCTTTAGTCTTGTTATCTGTCTAAGAGAAGAATAACTCTAAATTCAAATCCCATGCCGACATATGACAGTAAAACTCATGATTTGCCATATCTAAAAGATATGGGCAATGTTTGCATCCTGTAATGGACTGAATAAAAATTTAAAAAATATATTCGAAATTCAAAACTGATAGATCAGATTTAACCAAACAAAGGCCGAAATAAACTTATTAAAAACTAAAGAGATTAAAGCAAAAAATAAACAGTAGCTATTTGCAGTCAAATCTTATTTGCCCTCCATTGTTCATTAGTCACTTGATTCTTAATCTCTTACTCACAGTTTCATAAGGATGGTTTGCAAGCCAAGAGGAGGATCATTAATTAAGTTTGTAAGAATGACAATTAGTTCATTTTCATGTTTACCTAAGAAATAATTTATTGACAGTTATATTTTGCCATCTGAGACAAGCTTTAATTAAGGCCACAAGGAATTTCTATAGCTGATCATTTGTCATGAAGAATTAAGATATTTTCATGAAACAATCCTTTCTATTATAATAAATATCAAGTTGTGTATTTATTTGTAGGTGTGTGTGTGTGTGTGTGTGTATATATATATATATATATATAATGTTGTATACCTCCCTGTATACAAGAATGGGATGTTCCTATTTTCTTATATATGTATACACTATTGGAGTGCATGGTAAAGTGATTATATTGGCTAGCACTTCATTAGCAGTGTATCTACTTCATTCAGCATGTGAGTCTTGTATTTGTTATATACTCCCATTCCCAACCTCATTTTTGGTGATTATTCACACAGTAAGATTTTAGGGTAACAACATTCGTGCCAAAGATCATGAAAATTGTGCTTTGACCAAAATACATACACACACACACACACACTCATATATATATATATATATATATATATATATATATACAGGGGTTGGAGAAAATAATGTGAACACCTTCAAAATACAGAAAAATGAATTTTAATATGGAGTAAGACTCTCTTTTTCAGTAATAACTGCTTTAATCCTGCAAGGTATGGACTTGTACATATTTTGAATGGATTTTTAAGGGATTTTTGTCCATTCTTCTGTCAAAACTGCTTCCAGTTCCTTTAGTGATGTTGGTGGTGTATATCGACTTCTCACTTTGTTTTCTAATGTGCACCACAAATGCTCAATAATATTCAGGTCTGGAGACTGTGGTGGCCAGTCAAGGTTCTCTACCACCTCAGAATGTTCCTCGTACCATTCAGACTACTTTAGCTGTGTCAATTGGGGCATTATCATCCTGGAATACTACATTTCCTTCTGGGAACAGTTCCAAGACTATGCGATGCACCTGGTCAAATGAGACGCGTAAATAATCCTTACTATTGATTTTGCTATTGAGGGAAACTATTGAGCTGTCAGATTTTCATGATATTGTCCCCTACAGATCATCACAGATCCTTCTCCATGTTTCACAGTAGGAAGAAGGCAGTCTGGTTCATGTGTTTCTTTAGGCTGCCTCCAGATGTAAACTCAGCTGGTGGTTGGAAATAAAGTGAATGATGATTCATCAGAGAATATCATTTTTCCACTGCTCCATCGACCAGTTCTGATGGTTTTTACACCACTCTAAATGCTTTGCAATGTTTGTTGTTGAGAGCAAAGGTTTCCTGATGACAACCCTCCTATGAAAACCTGGTCTCTGAAGCTCAGACAGTTTTTGTAGAAACTGGATGCTCGAGATGGTTATTAAGTTTGGCAGTCACTGTTGTTTTGTGATCATTCATGACAATTTGCATTAGAGTCCGACTGGCCCTATCAGAAATCTTTGATTTTCTTCCTGAATTGTGCTTTGACAACAATGTTTTGCTGTGATTTACATATGCAGTCATTACATTAGAGACTGTAGCTCTTGAAACATCCAGCATTCGAGCTGTTTCAGTCACACTTGCACCTGCCATCCGCAAAAGTATTCCTGGTAAAAAAGGATTTGAAAATTAAAAACCTGGGAATGATGTGATCAAAAGAAATAAGACAGAAAGACATTACGTCATGTGAGCTGTTGATATTTCATTTGTCAAGCCATGTCTCCCCACAAATCATGTGGGTGGAAAATAATGCCATTGGTCAAAAGCTTTGAGTTGGCTAGATCCTCTGAGAGAACTGGGTACAGCTATCAAAATCTAAATTCAGTGCAAAATATCAGAGAGTTGGCTGGTTAGTTGTTGAATTTGCAGGCGAAATGTAACGACTGTGGAAAATATTCCCAAGTGGGGAGCCACAACCCACGGCTGGTTGCCCACCATGGAACTCATGGCTGAAGATGTAAAGAAATGTAGAAAAGCCTGCCGCAGATTAACTTAAAGAGTTAATGTTGAAAAATGCGCCTCTGATAAGAATCTCAAAAGAACTTTATTGTTTTAAAAGTTATTTGGAGAATTGAAAATTGTGATTATTCTTAATAAAAAGTTCACACTGCTATGAAAGGAATTTTAAAAGATTTTGGAGAGTTGGCTGGGTAGTTGTTGAAATTGCAGTTGAAATGTAATGACTATGGAAAAGGTTCCCAACTGGGGAGCCACAACCTACCATAGAACTCATGGTTGAAGATGTAAAGAAACCTAGATAAGCCTGCTGCCGATTCGCTTAAAGAGTTAATGTTGAATAATGTGCCTCCAATAAAAACCCTGAAAGAACTTTACTGTTTTAAGGGTTACTTGGAGAATTGAAAATTCTGATTACTCTTAACAAAGAGTTCACACTGCTATGAAAAGAATTTTAAAAGATTTGGAGAGCAACTTTTGAGTGGCAAGGAAAAATAACCCCCACCGTCATCGTCATTAGCTGTCTCACATTCGCTCTAATTCAGTAAATTCTATTAAGCTCTGATAGGAACCCAAAAGAACTTTATTGTTTTAAAAGTTACAGGGAGAATTGACAGATCTGAATAGTTTGTAAAGCTCTGATATTTTTAATGAAACTTGGAAAGGACATTTTTATTTGAAGATTGAAAGTGCTGATATTTTTAAATGAATCCTCTCTCCATTGTAAACTGGTATTCCGACAATTGTATTTTCTGCTTTTGTAATTAATAATTTTTTTTTATTAGAAAGACTTCCTTTCATAACTCATCCAGGTGTCTTCAAACTTATTCATTTATTTAATTTTTTTTGGTGTCGTAACTATTTTAATTTAACCACAAGTGTCCAGTCTGGATATGGTAAAAATACGGCTACCAGGTTTGCACAACATGACTTTCTGAGATCAAAACACAGCATGGACAGTAAGTTCATTGTTGTAATAGACATCTTGAGGACCAGCTACCATAACGAGAGCATCGATATAACTGGTGCCGTTTCAACATCATCATCACAGCAGGCTCCGTTCCTGAACCAGCGAACCAACCAGCCAGTCAGGTAGAAAGAAGAGTGTCACACTTGTGTTTAATATTTGCTTCACTGAAATGGAAAACTTTGCCAGTTTTTAATTTTTTAATTTGTACCCTCTTACTTCTTTAAATAATGACCTGCATTCATATTTATGATTGTTATAATATTTTGTTAAAACTGCTAAATTCAAATATTTAGTATGACAATAAGGAAAATATCATGCTTATTTTATAATCATGTAACTCACAAGGATATAATTCAGTCATTGAATTATGATCTAAAAGAAAATTCAAATCGGAAAACCATGAAATTTTCATGGGTATTTTTAGTTACAATATTAGTATTATTCCCCAGAATAATAAAACATTCTACTATATAAAATTTATATTAAGAGGTAAAAGAGAAATATTACTGTATTTGACAGCATATAAGGAACACATTTTTTACTAGGTTAAAAATTTGCAACAGTTATTCAGAATTAGGTACCTGGCAACTCTTATTAGTGAAAATGAGGCATTATTTAATGATGATGATAGTTATATTGAAAAGGAGTATCAGAGTTTTGATATCAAAGACTACGTATTTTATGAATTTGAAGGTAAATGAAATTTGAATGGTAATGGTAATTTAATGGTAAATTGTTTTGTACTGTGCATCGTGGTTCATTGGATATTGACTCAGATCAAAAAATCGGGGAGCTGAATTCAAATTCTAGTTGAATTACTTGCATTCACTTACACACAAATAGCCTTGGGAAAGTTATTAATCCGTCTCTTCCCTCCAATTATGGGTTAAATAATAGGACAGATTGAGTTCTATAGCCTTGGCTGGCAACTAGTCTACCGCAGAAAGCAATGGCAACCTACTGCGGGATAAATTTATGCCCAGTCAGTCATGTCTTTTTCAAGACATGATCACCCAAAGCATGTATCACATATGGGACTTAACTGACTGACTGTTAATTATTTTTATTTCTGTTACTTACCTGTGGATATAATAAATTTTTTATTGGTTCATGTTCTCTTTTTTCTATTATTTTTCATTGAATTGTAATCATAGCTTGTTTAATCAAAATCATACCTCATAAATATAGCCTAGGCTGTACCATTTACTGATAGTTTTACTAGTTTTACTAACTGCTAATTTTTTCTTGATTTGCTCTGATGAAATTGGGGTGCATCTTATACACTCTCAAATCTGGTAATTACAAATGAAACTCATATTCTGCATGATAAATCGTTGTTGTAAAATAGCAAACTCGTTCTTATTTTGCTTGATCAATTGGTTTCTGACATTGTTAAAACATTGTTGGCTTACAAACATACATTAAAACACTGGTTCCTGTACAATCACTGAAGTTAAGCAACATCAAGCTTTGTCAGTACTTAGATCTGGTGTTCTCTTTATTTTTTTTCAATTGGAGTAGATAGACTAAACTATCGCCTGGTTCACACTCCACCCACGTCTATTGAACAGGTGAAGAGGCTCATCCCTTGTTCCTTGTTTAGGATGTGGTATCCAGCTTTCTCTTTTCCAATTTTTTCACTCCTATGTAGCCCCCTACGCTTCAGTGGCGTTACCGCCTTGCTTGGGGTGATATGATTAAAAACTAAAAAAATAAACTTTCAATTATTACATGTGCCATTTTTTTGTTTTTTACTCAATTTATTTTCCTCCTTTCTTTGTTGTTCTAGAGGTGAAGGATGCTTCATGGTTCTTTCCATGAAAAGCAAAATCATTGAGCTGAGTTCAAATTCTGGTTTTGTCTTTTGCAATGATAGTCACCAAATATGGGTTAACCAGCAAGGGTAGCTCTGGGTCAGTAGTTTTGGGTAATAACCATTTTAGAAGAAAGAATACACTCAATTTAAAACTATGGAGAAACAAAAAAAAATCCACATATTTTATATTTCAGAAGTTATGGCTATTCAGAGATGATAATAAAAAATGAATTCTGTAGAAACCCACGATTCCTAATAAGCTGGGAAGACCATATATTTGAAAATAAGTTCCTGATCTGAAAGTTCTGAAAATAAGTTCCTGATTTCCTTTCTGCTACACATGTTCAGCCAATGCTGATTTCATAGTCTTTCCAAGGACTACCTGTTTTCAAAGTTACTTGAGGCTTATCTTTTTGGTGAGCAGCCGGTTTCACTCTGTGTTTCGTTCTCTAGCTGCATGGGATAATGTGTACTTCATTCTTAATTATACAATGTTATTGAAAAGTAACTACCCATTTTAAAATACTTATAATTTATTTATGAACTGTAATTTTTACAAAAATGAATTTGAGAGAAAAATGTTTAGTATGAGGTTTTATTTAAAATTCTGATTTCACCAGAAACTCTTGTGATATGGAAGACAGCTTCTTGTATTCACCCTTCAACTTCTTTCAAAGTCTTAGTTTGGTATAGTAGACTTGCTTCTGTAACCCCTTCTCCACATAAAAACCTGCTGGGTGTTAAGTCAAGACTCCTGGCTGGCTACTCATACATAAAATAGAAAGTTATTTTCAATCACCCTGTATATTCTGCTAGTGATTCTTTCAAATATTTTCCTGATGTTATAAAGCACATAAATCCTGAGAATAACTATTTGCTTTTGATTGTTATCCTTGAAGACCTTACCATTGCTGGCAGCTGTTGAAATCATATATGTAGAATAGCTGTTTGTTTAGAGGCAGTTCTTAATGCCAATCATCTCACATTGATAAATGTTTTGCTTAAATCAAATGTGTTTTGCCTGGTGTCATTGACATTTTCATTATGCTAAGTAAATAAAAAAAATCAAAACTTGGGTATTGTTCAGTAAATTCAGGTTTTCAGTTTGTAGGTTTCTTGAACTAATTTGCTGCATCAGTTTTTGGACCATTCAGTTTGCATTATTTTTTTATTGCAGCAAGGGCTTAAGGCCTATCACGGTGAATATAACGGTTCTCACTCGATCACCGAAGTTAAGCAATGTTGAGCCTGGTCATTACTTAGATGGGTGACAGCTTGGTGCTGTAAGCATTTAGTGACAGATGTGCATTGTGGTACAGTGGATATCGGGTCGGAAAGAGAAATCTTTGAGCCGAGTTCAAATTCCAGTTGAATACCCTGCATTCACTTAAGCACTGGTACCCTTGGGAAAGGTATTAATTCGTCCCTTCCCTCTAGTTATGGGTTAAATAACAAGGATAGGATTAGGGGACCCTGCCCTTAAAAAAACAAATTTCAATGAATCTTGATACTCGAAAAGAAAAAAGTATTACTAGACACAAAACTTATATAACAACAACAAAATATTTTTGAAAGAAAAAGGTATTACCAGCAATAAATAAATAAAATTTAGTTGGCAATAAATGACTCGGCGATGTTGATATGCCACAAACACAACCAACCAACCAACAATTATTGCAGCAATAGTCGAATGAAGTTCACATGGTTCAGCACTGCCTGTACATTTTCCTGGTATGGCCTGTGTATGAATATTTTGCATTGATAGTTCCTGTCATCAATATTTTTACTAATATATTTGGACTTTAGTAAGATCACAGGCAAACTTGAACAGAAATTTTCAGTTTTATGCACTAAGATTTTTGCTTCTTGTCTGTGTAGTTTAAAGAAAGAAGAGAAAATGGAATTTTGCTTACCTCATGGTAAGGGAGAAGAAGCACCGACAGGTGGCAATTTCTTTTATAGAAAGATATTGCAGAAAGACAGAAGATTTATGAGAAGAAGGAAAAGTGATAAAGCTCAATTGAAAATTTGAGCCAAGCAATTTGTTTGTTCTTTCTGCACATGAAAGTTTGTGAAAGAAGCAGATTTAAGAGTAATGAAGGACAATAGATTTCCTGGGAAAAATTTTTTTTTTAATTATTTTTGAACCACTAGCTATTTATTTGAATGGTGAAACTGGATAGAGACATGATACCACCATTTAGCAGAGAAGGTGATGTTATAGCGGGTTGCTTATTTATTCTTTTTTGTTAGTAGTGGAGATTCCGTTCTAGTGAAGGGTAGTTGATGGAATTTGGCCTTGTTGTAGATAGCCCACTATAATTCATACAGAAAGGTTATGAACCAAGGAAAGCAAATTGAGTTGCAAATTTTATCTATACACATGTCAATTAATGTTTTTACAATTGAAGTTATACATGAAGTATAGGTCCAATGGATGTTAAAATATTCATGGCAATAAAATGCTGAAAGAGAATTAATGCTTAGGAATTTGGGAGCGTGTAAGTAAGGAATTTCTTTAATGTATTCGCTCCTTAGGTCAGTAAGTAGTTTTTGAGGCAGGGAAGAAGGAAAGAGGTAAGGAAGGCAAGCATAGTAGCCACTTGACTTGGAGTCAAGGGGATATTAATTACTCTCTTCTCCTCAAGTTGGTCTGCCTGTCAAAGCTTTCTGTATCCACTTTTTATATCTTCTTTTTGGATCACAGTAGCTCATTTAGGATTTCACTCTTGTATTTGGTTCTGGGCTTCCCATTGGCTGATAAATAAAATTCGCGTAGGCTTGCGAACTGGAAATTTAACATTTAATTAATTTTTAGTTTTCAACCGGAACATCTGCGTGGAGCCGGCGACGCAGTGACGACTTTTGGTCATTTGCTTTTTGATCGTGAAAGCGCAAACATCCAGTCCATCGCTTTTGCTCGGTATCACCACAATGTAGTTGTGTAGATAATGAAGGTGAAATTAGTAATTGCTAGTTTTCTTCCACATTTTCTGCAAGGAGATACACCTGCTCTCTACCTTGAAATGGGTGATGAGGACGAGTTGGATGAAGACATGGCAGAGACAAGACTGAAGAAAGTGATGAGCCCTTTTAAGTTTATGAAAAGCTTAAGAAGATGAAATGAACTGAGGAATTAGTGCACATTTATGCCAATAATAACAAAAGGTTGGTGGGGCTAGCAGGAAATTTTGGGAGAGGAATAGATCAAATGACAAAACTAGCTTTTGTGATGGACTTCCAAGGTGATGTATCTGTGGTGATTCATCGAGTGCCTGGCATAGAAAAAATGAACCTCTACAAAATGATACCAACTGCAAGAATTTCAATCAGCAAAATAATTTGGGAGCCCAGAACAGTGGAAGCAATTGCACCAAGTTTGGAATGAAAAACAAAAATCATGTGGAATCATTGATCATTAGGTGCTGTAGATGTTGGGGATTGCACCTAATTAGAGACGGCAAGGAACTATCAAGATTGAAAGCAATAGGCTACAATAGTGAGAGATTGGGACATATTGTGAGTTATTGGCCTCATGCTTAGGGAAACAAACAAAGAAGAGCTTCTGCACCAGTAGCCACCCCGTAAACAGAACACAAATGCAGTACCAACTTTTAACGATTATAGACGTGTCAGCAGCAGCTCTTGTTGATACTGGCTACCCAACAATTTTACTTAATCTCAAGCTTGTGAGCAGATGGAGTGAGAGCAGCACTGTGAATGCAGTTGACAGAAGAGAAGTAAAATGTAAAGGAGTCCAACATGGGGAGATAAAAGAAGTTGGAAACAGGATAAAATTGAAGGCAATTATCATTGAATGCATCATTGACAGGATCAGTATTGTTGTCAGATGTGATCAATAAACTGGGAGATGTGACTATGAAAAATGGTTAGGTGAAATTTGGAAAGGTCACAGCTTTCCAAAACAAACAAGGATTTCAAAGCAAAGTTCAATGGAAAGAAACAGATTCTGGAATGAAATTGGATACGAAAGTCTCCATCATTAAAAAAAGCAAGCTGAAGTACTACAAGAAGTTCATGTAAAAAGAGCAGAGGTTGAAAAAGAGGTGGAAAGATGGATTACAGAGGGATGGGATTACATGCTGGCCTCCTGAGCAAGATCTAGAGCTATCATATTTCTGGATTATTGTTTGATTTAATTCAATTGTTCCCATCACTTCATGAAATGAAGATTGCTTTTTAATAGAAAAGCTTCCAGATCCCTTCATATGAATGCGAGCATCCCTAAAGGCTCTATTCTAGATCCTCTGCTTTTTTTGATCTTCATTTGTGATTTTCCTGATGTAATCTTTTTCTAATTAGGCATCTAAGCAGATAACACTACCATTATTTTCTGCTTGCCATCAGCACAGCTGACACAAGACTCCAGAAGGGCAACACACTGCTTCTTCTTGGCTCCACATTTACAAATGTTCAAAGTGGAGTGACTACATTAACAGTTGTATCTACTGCAAAGAAAGATTGAACCACTGTAACACACTTTTTATATGTATATAAATCAAACAAATTCAAATAGTTTTTTTTATAAAGTGATGTCTTAAATAGAATGTGCGTTGTGGTGCATTGGATATCGGCTCGGAATGAGAAATCGGGGAGCCGAGTTCGAATTCTAGCTGCATTCATTGCATTCACTTATGCACAAATACCCTTGGGAAAGGTATTAATCCACCCATTCCTTCCAGTTATAGGTTAAATAACAGGACAGATTGGGTTCTATAGCCTTGGTCGGCAACCAGTCTACTGCAGAAAGCAATGGCAACCTACTGCGGGATAATCTTCTGCCCAGTCAGTCATGTCTCTTTCGAGACATGATCGCCCAAGCGTGTATCACGTATGGCACTTAACTGACTGACTGATGTTTTAAATAAAATGATTTTGGAAAAGAAATCCGATTTTGCAGTTATGTCTCTTGAAGAGTTAATAGGATATTTAATGTAGAGTTATTTATAAGTGAAGATATTTATTATATTATTTGTGTTAGGTAGATATATAGATAAATAGGAACAGCCATGTCTGTTTTAAGCCACTTTAATACAATGTTTTTTAAATGCCATGCTTCTTCAGGAAGTGATTATTGCTCTCCAAAGAGTTTCCTTTTTCTTTATGATCTCCAAAATTCCATGATTTTTTATTAAAAAAAAGTGTAGTGGTTTCTTGTTTTCTTCTTCAACACTTGCTGCTACCCAAGGCTAAATATTTAAGTCTACTCTGTTATTTAAAATAAGGTAGAGAAGAAGTGTTGAATTCATGCCTTCATGCATGGCATTAGAACCAAAGTGAATACACTGGACTAAGCAGGAATTTGCACTCACCTCACTGATTCTTCTTTCCGCACATTTTTATACATTGAATCTATAGCTGCATCTACTGCTAGGAAGGTTGGGTTACTGTTTTGGGCCAGGAAGTTTTTCTTATCAGAATACATTTTGCACATTTATAAATCTACTGTTAGTTTGTACATTAAATACTGTGACCATATCTGGTCAGGTACTCTTGTTGTTTAGCTTGAGGTTCTCAACAAAATCAAGAGATCAGCAATGTAATTGATCCTCACTTAGCAGCTCACCTCCAGTCACTCTCTCATCAATGGTTTCTGTTGGTCTTTTCTACAAGTATTTTCATGGCTACTGCTCTGACAAGCTTCTTTGCCTTCTGCTTTGAACACATGTATCTATGCATGCTACTAGATTGGCATCAAGGTCCCACCTTTTTACCATTTAAGTATTTAAATGTAATCTCATTTTCTGCTCTAACAGTTTTTTTTCTCACACATCCCATTTATGGAACTCTTATGTTTGCTTGCTTCCCTTGCTTCTATCTCCTTGATATTCCTCCATTTTGTATCCTTTTTTTGAAATCTCCTATGCCTTGTTTTTTTTTTTCTCACTGTAACCCCTGCACACCAGTGACTGTTCTGCCTTGCATGGAGTGAAATGATGATAAAAAAATACTGATGGCCATTACACTATCCCCACCATCTGTAGATGGGAAAAATAGGTCAGTAAGAATAAATAAAATAATTCCTTTTAAAAAATTAGATAATATACATAAATATCAAGTATTATGATATCATGACAGCCAAATGAGCAGCTAAAAGACCCTGTAGTTACTGAAAGTATCTTAACCAAGTTATACCTTTGATAATACAATCATTTGTGTTCCCTGGAAGGCAGCCACTAAAAAAATGTTCTTAAAACATAATTATGAAATGGAAGCTGTTTTTGCATGAGTAGCATGCAAATATGCAAGCTTAACCCTTTTCTTTTGCCATTGATTGCCTGTCAGGAATTCTTTGCTTGTTTCTCTGCCTAAAAGATAGTGTACAATATAAAAGTGATTTTTGACCTTGCTTCTGAGCACTTGGCTATGTAAAGCTGGGTTCAAGGCGATTAAACCAATGCTGACATCTTTGTTCATCTCTTGGCTTCTTAATTCTTTCTTTGTTGCTGTTTGTCATTCTTGGAATTAATGACTGTTTGGGAATCGGTTTCTTGAAGTGGGTTGGTATTAGAATTTCTTCACAGAAAGTTAGAAAAAATTCTTGCCAAATGATGTCTTATATTTCCTCATCATAATACTGACTATTAAATCAATGAAGAAAATAGGTCTTTAATACGAACTGAATAAGAAATATTAGTTGAAGCTTAAAAAGTGGGTACATTTGAAAACTAGATGCTTATGTAACATGTGCTACCATAGGTGAGATTTGATTAGCAAATAATCCAAAAACATTAACACCTATTGTTCCATATACAGTGATGTAGTATGGATTAAAAGCATATACAGGGAGCAATAGGAAATGAAAATTTCAATATTACACATAAACAAAATCAGTAAAAATATCATCTTCCTCATCAAGTCTAGGGTCAATTGTTATCTGTTGTACATAATCTACAGTTCTTATGTCCATAAAACAACACCATTCAGTCTTAGTTGTTGACCAACAAGGCTATCTTTACTGATATCAGTGAATATGTTACTGTGCCAGAGAAAACTGCCACTGAACCATTAAATATCTGCACTGGGTCAGAGAAGGCTGTTACTGACCCATTGAATTTTGAAACTGTGTCAGAAAACACTATCACTGACTCATTGAATATTAACACTGTGCCAGAGAAGACTACCATTGTTTTATTGAATATCAGCACTGTGCCATAAAACACTGCTGATGACCTATTGAATATTAACACTGTGCCAGAGAAGACTACCATTGTTCTATTCAATATTTGCACTGTGCCAGAAGACGCTGTCACTGACCTGTTGAATATGGGCACAATGACAGAGAAAATTGCCGCTGTTCCACTGAATATCAGCACTGTACCAAAGAACACAGACTCATTGAATATTGGCACTGTGTCACCTGGATAATCATGTCTTCATTTCTCTCAGGTAGATGAGAATATTTATTTGAAGAGAAGGGTATATCAGGCTATAACAAAGGTATGTAGTGGCATGGGGCTTAGCTGTTAAAATGAATATTTGATTTACCCACACTGAAAAGATTAATGAAGAATGTTAATGATGACAAAACACTCAAATAATTTTAACAAAACAAGGAATTTATTTACAAATTCACACACTTGAATCTTGTCAGTAAACTTGTTTCAGGAAAATGAATGAGAACTTTTTAAAGTCCATAGTTTTAATGAATTGTTCTGAAGAGGAAATGTTCATACAAAAGAGAAAATTAACAGACACAATATTAAAAACATGTTTAAAAAAAAAATAAGAGAGAGTTCATTTCTCACCTAAGGGACATACATTTAAATGCATTCAATAAGTTAATGAAGAGAGTTTGAAATCCTTAGATTTCTTGGATTGCTGAGATAAAATCATTTGAAGTAGTGTGCGATTGATTGAAAGCCGATAATATAATTGGTGAATAATTTTACACTGGCAAGTACATAAATACTGATCATGAAGAACTAACATGAAACTTTTCACATGAATTCAGACACTCTTCTTTTATTAATCTAATTTTTGTCCTCATTTCATATCAAAAGAGATTTTGCATAGGCTCACTACTTTCTTTTCTGAGCTCAACAGCTACTTTCTGTGAAGACAAAACTTTCATTGGTTCAACAAACAATTTCATATAGGCTCCTGAATTTATTTCCTCTTTTGTTTCACCTCAACATTCAATTTCAGTGAAGGTATGGTTTTCATTAGTCAAAAGCAAATTTCACATACATTTGCAAATTCTTTTCCAGTTTTTCCTCAGTTCTTCAAATTTGAAGGGAGTGGGATTTATAATTTTCCACTTCTGGGAAGTGTTCTAACAGAAGACGGAAAGTGCAACACAGAGATGTGAAGGCAAAATGGCATGGCCTAGGAAGCATTTCAGAAGTTGAGTAAAGTATTAAGAAGCAGGACACTTACACTAGAAACAAAGAAGAGAGTACTGGATTGCTATGTGTTGTCAGTTCTTCAATATGGCAGTGAATGCTGGACAATATCATCAAAGATGAAAGAAAAACTTGAAGCAGCTGAAATGTGGTTCTACAAAAAGATGCTGCAAATATGGATCGAACATGTGAGCAATGATGAGGTTTTGGAAATTATGGAAATGAAAAGGAAGTTAATACTGAGCATCAGGAAGAGACAACTAAAGTTCCTGGGACATGCAATGAGGAAGGAGGACTTAAAGAACTTGATACTAACAGGCCCGATAGAGGGTAAAAGAGATGGGAAAGCAGCAGATAACATATTTGAAGGACCTGATCAGGTAGATGACAGAACGAGGGTTGCATGGTATAACAGGAGAAAGGGAGACATGGAAAGCCATGATCGCCTCTGTCCTGAAAGAACAGGGCACATAGAAGAAGAACAGGTGATACCTGCATACTCTGTCCTCACCAGGAAGCCGTACAAATACTGCTGAGCCATGTGAACTCAAAAAGACCTTTGGTACAATTCCCAATGGGAAAAGAACAATAATCAGCTACTTGGATGTACTATTACTGGGTTCCCAATATCTCTTATAAGCCAATCTTTACTAGACAATACATTAACAATACAGTGTAAAGGAAGGTATCATCCAATGCTAACAAACTTCCAAACACCATCAGTGATGACCCATAAATATTGGTTAAATAGTAGGACTTGCATTTGGAAAATTAACCAGTGAACCAGTGAATTAGTGATAATAATTTCTTCTAAGATAATTTAATTTTCCTATATGAATAAATGACATAACACAAGCTTCAGATATGTCATTAGTTACTCAATTCATCATATTTTGTTATGGGGTAACACACCTATTCCTTAGATAATGGACTCTCCCTCCTATATTAATAAGAAGTTCTTTAGAGTTCAGTTGAACTACTAGGCAGTTGATATGAGTCAGCAGTTAGCTGAATACTAGAGAGTCAGCTTTCAGTGGAGGATTACCAAGTTCCTAACATTTTGGGTGCATTAAGTCGATTAGCAACTGGCATAGCCCGATTATAACCATCACTGCGAAAACTACTCCACAATATATTTACACTCCATTGTTCTAAAATTTATATTCTGGTAATCAATATGAGAATGATAGTTCTTGTAAGTTAAATTATACTGAGAATTTTTCATTTGAAATAATGAAATTATCAAAAGTAATAGGAACTTACCATGACAAATGTCAAAAATCATCTGACATTGTATATACAGACCCCCAAAATATACCATTGCTGTCCTTTGAGATGGTGGTATAGTGAATATAGAACATGATTAAATATATGCTAGTGTCATCGTTTTATTTTGAGATCAACCCAGATAGTCAAACATTGGTTCAGCAGAAACATACAAGAACTGTCAGCATAAGGACAAAATAGCACAATAATCAACAGATATCCTGTATCAGCCAAACAATGGACACTTAAAGATAACTTCAGGCTACCTGACCAAAATTTTGTGTCTATAATAATTAATATGAAAAAAATAGTTTGAATAAATAATTGTATATTTTTATTGAGCATATTAGGGGCACACTTCAGGTATTGCTAAATTTTCTGATACTACACCCAACATGTACAACACAGATATGGAAAGCTGCAGAATGTACATAAGTCTCTATATGCAATGCAACAATTTCATCACCTCTTGCACGCCATGCTATGTTGTGCAACCACTGTTATTCAGGTAAAAATAAGAGTTACATATTATAGGTAAAAGTTGATTTTAATTTCAGTTAAATAAGAATTCTACAAAATGAACATTTAATAATTATACATATAAAATATCCCTTAAAGTGAATCAACTACATTTTGGCTTTGCTCACAAAATAATTTATGAGAACGTGCTCTTGTTGAGTGTTGAACTTGATACAAGAAGATGACAGTTGTTCGTAAGACTATAAATTAAGGAAAGGCAGCACAGTACTGTTAGTATTTAAAAGTTGAATTTGATAATAAGCCACTGAATTTTGCAATTTTTAATTTTTAATTTAAAGAAGTTTTGGCGCTCTATATTTTAAGCATGAACATTACAAAGAAACAGATTGTCAGTGGTTATGAACTGAAATAGACAGTACTGAGAGAAGAAAACTTTTATATGTAAAGTAAAAGAGAAGAAGAAATTGTAAAATGCATCTGATTGAGAATGACAGGTGAAATAAAGAGTAGATAGAAACCAATAAAGATAAGTCAAAAATTGATAGAGAATATTTCAGTTAATTACAGTGAACTAAACAAATTAGAGATCCAGCTCAATTGTAGATTCAACTATTCACTATTTCTGTTTGCTGTTCATTATTTTATATTGGTAATTTTATTACAAACGTATATTCCCCGAGGCAAAATTTCTATGAGAGGGTGCGGAAATGTTTTCAAATCAACCTATTTCCCAAAAATCTGACAAAACATCATATGTGCTTCTTGGGCAGACTAAAAACAATTCAAGCATTATTGTAGTTACAATTCAAGGAATATTCAAGGAATATTTTTCATATAAATTAAATGTATATTTCTGCTATATGTCTATATTGTGTGTGTATATGAAGTGCATTAAAAAATATCTGTCTTTATTTTTTCCTGTCAAAATTAATGCCACATGGGCATACTCCTTTGTAACATCACCCTTTCTACATTGATGGGTGGCATTGGTTTTTGGTTGTTATGCATAGATTACTGACATGTAGTGCATGCTCGTCAGATTTTTGTTTTCATGCAAACTGACTTAATAGACTGAGCAGAGATATTTCTTCAAATTTGGCTAAAAGCTTGATGATATTCAAGATCAGATCATCCAGAAAATTTAGCAGGCCTTTGGTGATAATGCCATGGGTAAAACTCTGATCAAGGGGTGGTACAACTATTCCAAACATGGCTGCACCTCAGTGGAGAGTGGGGCTTGCTCATCCACATGTTGAAATGAAGAACTAATCGAGAAAGTTTGGCAAATAGTCATGAAAGTGTGACAATCCAGGAAATTGCTCATAGTAGACACAGAATCAGTATCTATTATTTTAATAGAAGTCTGTGTATGCAGATACTGTCAGTGAAATTTTCTCATTTATTCTGCCTGTATAATCTAAGCTTTCCTGGTTGAGAACAACATACTACTTGTTCAATAGACTCCCAAATCTTCCGATTTGGTACTATGTGACTTCTGGCTCTTCCCCAATATGAAAACCATGCTTGAAAAGGAAGCAATTTGCATCACAAGAGGAAATTATAAGAAAAGGGAGATCAGAGCTCCATAGCTTTCAGAGGTGCTACCAGCAGTAGACTTTCTGGGAGAAGTCCATGAACTCCCATGAGGGCTGGGGTATTAAAAGTGATTAAAGAAAATTTGTGAAATTAACAAAATTAATGTTTTCATGCCCAAAGGTCAGATACTTTTTGAATGCACCTCATATAAGATAAGAATTCTTTCAAACAAATTCTGTTAAATCCAGTTGACAATGTCTGTCCTTTATATAATTTTATTATTCTAATTTTTAAATAAACATCCAAATCAAAATGATAGATGAACTGCCAATAGTTCCTTTCTTTTTGTTTCTGCTCAAGTACTTTCAATGACCATCTCGTTTATTATGATGAACTGGATGTTCATTTATGTGAATTGATAGTAGACCATAAAAAAAAGATAGATGGCAAATGGTGAAAAGTTACTTAAAGCAACAAAAGACAGTTATGGACATCCATTATCTCCAGTGATTTTAAAAGGACATGGTACATGAAAGAAGATCTGTTAGTTTAGCTAGTCACAGAGTTGTTTTGGCTTTTCATGAAAATATCCTCCAGATTATTATTTAACCACAGTAGTGGTTGAATATATTCTGAAACCCGACATTAAGTGAATCTAGGCATCTTTCAAGCTTCACCACTAATTTAGTTCTCAATCAAATTTCAAGCAGTTTACAGAGATAGGGCACCTCCTTAGCTATATTTTGAAAATAAAATCTTTGAATTTTGGTTCTGTAGAAAAAAGTTACATCAAAATATGTGAAGTCCAAAAAGGGAGACTAACTACATAAGTGAGTGAGTGACCAATGCTTCTGATAGTAAATCTTATTCTTTATAACTTTTTCCATTTTAATATTTTTGCATGTGTTTTTCAACATTTAAATTTTGATATCTTTTATCAATTTTGTCAATCAAACTTATCATTATATCAGAATTGATTATAAATATTAAATTTTTTAATTGTTTTTTTAATTAATTGCATATAAATGTTTTTCTTTTTAATATTTTTGAATGCAATTTTCATCATTAAACTTAAATTAATAGCAATGCCCGGAAAAATCATGGGTTACATGAAAAAATGTGCACATGGAAAGTAATATTCTTAAGATTGTATTAAACCTGGAAAAGTAAAGGACAAGATATTATAGTGAAGTAAAATGAAGAAATTTCTAAATTAAAATATTGCAGCTAAAAATAAAATTTGAATGCAATATTTTAAGTAATAAATCTTTTTTTTTACTTCACTAAAATATCTTGTTCTTTACTTTTCCAGGTTTAATAACTTGTCCTGTTCTTTTCCAGGTTTAATATAATCTTAAGAATATTATTTTTCATACATGCATTTTTCTGTGAAAATCAATCAAATATTTTTAGAAATAAATTCAAATCAAATATTAGTTTTTGTTTTGTGGATTCAATTCATTTTAAAAGAACAAGAAAGATTTGATTGGTTAGATTCCATGGGCTGGTCTTTGAGAGAAAGTCTGTACAGAAGCAAAGGAAGATAAAAATATTATGTGGTAGGTGAGTAATATGTTGGAAACTGTCTATATTTTTTAAACAGGGCTCTTTCTGAGAGAGACAAAAACCAGCCTTGACAGCAGAGATAAATTATTAATATGTTGAAGATTGTAAATTTTTGATGAGGAACACGTGTGATATTTCCTAGAGTTAGATAATATTTTTACACTCTCAAGAGATTAACTGAATTCTAAGTTACTGAAAACCTTACTACTTTTTTTTAATAATGACTGCTACTAAGATCTACCATTCATCTGTGAATTGAATATTGCTGTCACATCTGATCTGGTATTTCTACTACGTATCTAAAATATCTTCATGAAATGCAAAGAAGAATCTGCAACATATTCAGTCTTGACCTAGCATCTCAGTTTTGATAATTTTCCCCACTGACTTTTCTGTCTTTTCTATAAATATTTTCATGACAATTATTCTGATGGTACCTCATCTTTACAAAATTAAGCACCATATCAGATTGTGGATGTGCATTGTGGTGTAGTGGATATTGGCTCAGAACAAGAAATCAGAGCTGAGTTCAAATTCTAGTTGAATTTGTTACATGCACATATGCGCAAATATGCTTGAGAAAGATATGAATCTTTCACTTCTCTCTCCAGCTATAGGTTAAATAGACTGGGTTTTATAGCTTTGGTTGGCAATCAGTCTACCACAGAAAGTAACAGCAACGTACAGTGGGAAAATCTTCTGCCAGTCAGTCAAGTATAGCACTTAACTGACTGACTAGATTGAAATTTAGGTTGTATCATTTTACAAAATGGCTTGATGTAACCATAAGTTTTATTCTAATAGTTTCTTTTACTGCACTTGTTCATGGAAATCTCTTCTGGCATCTAGTTTTCCTGTAAACTACGATTTTTCAAAAATCATCAATCGTCATCTCCCTTCTTCTTGAATCTTGTTCTTTTAATGTCCTTGCTTGTCAATGTTTTCTCAGTTGCTTTTACTCTCAGTAAATCCTTGCATCTTAGTAGATTTATCACCTTTTCTTTCTTCTATGTGCCTTTTCCCTTAAAGATATAAGTGATCATGGCCTTCCACGTTTCCCTATCCCTGGTGGCTCTTAGCATACCTTCTCCTGTTACACCAGGCAACCCTCGTTACATCATCCACCTGATTAGGTCCTTCAAATATGTTATCCATTGCTTTCCTGTCTCTTTTTCCCTCTATCTGGCCTGTTAGTATCAGATTCTCCAAGCCCTCCTTCCTCATTGCATGTCCCAGGAACTTCAGCTGTCTCTTCCTGATGCTTAGTATTAATTTCTTTATAACCTTACTTGGGATAAAATGACTAAAAACAAATAATTATCTGAAATTCATCATAAGAAGATTCAACTGTAAAAAATTACAAAAATTTCCAGGCTGACTGACTTTCAAAAATCAGAACAAATACAATATCTGATTTCGAATGTCTTCATGCTTAGGTTCATAATTTTTCAGCACTCCTCATGTGTTTATAGAAAAGCTTGAATTAAGAAAATAATTGTGTATAAGAGTTTTTGTATATATTTTATTTTTGACAAAAACATTCTCTAAGAAAACACTAAAAAATGTAGGAATCATTATTATAACGGTTAACCAGTAGGTGTAAAAATAATTATGTCTTGTTATAAAAAATAGACACATCAAAAATCAAGTGTTCGATGTTTGGAATAACAGGGCACCCTAAGATTGAATTATTAATTCAGTATTAGATTGCAATGTTATTACAAATATTATGCAAATTTTACATTTTTTTATCACAAGGCATGATTTTATAATCATTTTTACATCTATTGGTTCGATACATGATGATATTAGACATTAATATATTTCCTCACATACCATTATATTTGTATATATTTTTCATTTTCTATAACAATACAGCAAATATGTGAATAACAAAGCATACACAGCAGTATGTATTCAGTTAGATGTGTGTGTGTGTGTGCATATATATATATATATATATATATATATATATAAATCATCTGCATACAGGCCTGTTTCACTGTATCACAATTCATCAGTGCAACTAGATTAAATACCCACCTCAAACCAGGACCCAAACCCGACTGATTTATCAACAGCCAGAGATTCACCTACCAAGCCATTGGCAGATGTTTGAGAAAGGATGATTTTAAAGCAAGAAATATATTTACACCAATGTAAATATGCCAGCGATTGAAAGTGCTCAATCTCAAAAGAGAGCATCACACAAAGCCACAAATAACTTCTCTTTATGAAATTTCGCCCTCTCTAAAGTGCTCAATCTCGAGGGAGAGCATAATAAATAAATCATCTGCATACAGGCCTGTTTCGCTGTATCACAACTCATCAGTGCCGCTAGATTATATATATATATATATATATATATATATATATATATAAAAACAAACCTATTGTCTTATATCGATGGCATGACTTGGATTTTTATGCATTACGCAATCATCAGGTGCATTTTTCAAACTGAGAGTTTAATAGATTTGAATTTAAGTTTACTTGATATTCATGGGACTTAAATCTTATAAAATTACTGCTTTTTAATATCAAGAGTAAAATTTAAATATACTAAGGCTACATGTATATAAAAAATTAAAATTAAAAATATTAAAAAATATTAAAATGTATGGAAATGAAATGAAAGGGGCATAATTCATAATTATTAATAGTAATATTTACAAGAAAAAGAAAGGAGCAAAGTAAGGGAATATGGTATAAGCTAAGTTGAGATAATAAATGAGTAAAGGTTAGGTTATATTAAGTATACCACCATTTTTATTTTTGACTCTATAAGGTTATATTTTTATTATATGTGAATGATTATCATTTCTGTCATTTTTGTATCTTACATATGTTTCTTGTATAAGTCATTATAGTATTCATGTGAATGTTCATTATTATATATGTATTTCTGTGTTAAAGTGAGAAGGTTTCTTGAATGTGTATGTATATTCATGTAAATACTGCATATTTATTCCTACATGTGTGTGTTGGTTTGAAGGTAATATCAGGTTGCTGTTTGTGTTATATTATGTTCAGGGTATTTCAGTGTGTGAATTGTACTCTTGAATTCATTCCTTGGTTTTCTGCATATTCTTTTTGTGAAGATTATTTAATTATAACTCTGGTTTGTATGGAAGTAGCCTTCTTTTGTCTGGCTGGTATGCTGATTGAATCGTTGATGGATGCCTTGAAACTCCACACATGCACAGTAGGCAAACTGGACAAACCTCTATGTGCATGTTTACTATTTTTTTTATAATTACTTACTGCCTACATGTTTCTGATTTGATTTTGGTGAGAATGTTAGTCATTGGTTGAATTTCACATGACATCAGTTGACCAAAAAAGCTATGTCCGGGTTACAATGTAAGTTAAAAGAAATATGGAAGAATACAAATAGGAAAAGGATATGTGAATTGAGAGAGAGAGAGAGAGAGAGAGAGGGGGGGAGGGGGCATCTCTGCCACTTGTTTGTGAATTAAGTTTAGGAAGAATTTACCAATATTTGTTTGGGCATTATGGCTGAAAGATAGATTAAACTAAATGATATTACATTTGCGCGATTTCAGCTTATTTCTGCCCATCTTATTTTTAATGGAGTATTTAAAACTAGTGTTGAGTTTACTTTTTTCTAAAGCATAAATATATTTAATTTTAGAATTTTTTGAAAATTCTTTATTTCTAGTGTTGATACTTAAACAAAATTAGATGGATCTTTGTAGGTTGTTGATGACTCTATTGGGGTTATTTGATTCCCTCTTGATGTATTCATGATTATGTGAATCCTTAGTGTATGGTTTGTACAGACCATTGCTCAGAACAAAGATAACTTCTTAAAAATTTACAACAATAGCAAGGCAGTGTGAGCTCAGTTCATTCTCTTTACTACCAGTTATTAAAGTTCTTGCCATTTGTCTTCTTATTAACAGTGCATTTTCATTTTATCTTATTGAAATTATGATGTCAAGTAGTGAAGGATGTATGTGTATATATATATATATACACATCCTCTCTGTCATAATAAAAAACGCTGCATATTTATATATGTATATATATTTCCCTAGTCATGCTCAGAGGTATGAATCATTCATTTTTAACTGTCTTGAATTGATTAGCTTATCGTTGTCATGCCATCCATTATACTGTTCAATTCTAAACACTGTCTTGTTTTACTGTCGTAAATTGATTTGATTTGCCATTGTCTTATAGTTGTCTTGCCGTCCATTACATTGTTCAATTCTAAACACTATCTTGTTTTACTGTCGTGAATTGATTTGCTTTGCCTTTGTCGTATAGCTGTCTTGCCGTCCATTACATTGTTCAATTCTAAATACTTTCTTGTTTTACTGTCGGAAATTGATTTGCTTTGCCTTTGTCGTATAGCTGTCTTGCCGTCCATTACATTGTTCAATTCTAAACAGTGTCTTGTTTTACTGTCGTAAATTGATTTGCTTTGCTATTGTCTTATAGTTGCCTTGTAGTTGCCTTGTCGTCCATTACATTGTTCAATTCTAAACACTTTCTTGTTTTACTGTCCTAAATTGATTTGCTTTGCCATTGTCATATAGTTGCCTTGTCGTCCATTACATTGTTCAATTCTAAACACTTTCTTGTTTTACTGTCGTAAATTGATTTGCTTTGCTATTGTCTTATAGTTGTCTTGCCATCCATTACATTGTTCAATTCTAAACACTTTCTTGTTTTACTGTCGTAAATTGATTTGATTTGCCATTGTCTTATAGTTGTCTTGCCGTCCATTACATTGTTCAATTCTAAACACTATCTTGTTTTACTGTCGTGAATTGATTTGCTTTGCCTTTGTGGTATAGCTGTCTTGCCGTCCATTACATTGTTCAATTCTAAACACTTTCTTGTTCTACTGTCATGAATTGATTTGCTTTGCCATTGTCGTATAGCTGTCTTGCCGTCCATTACATTGTTCAATTCTAAGCACTTTCTTGTTTTACTGTCGTAAATTGATTTGCTTTGCCTTTGTCGTATAGTTGCCTTGTCGTCCATTACATTGTTCAATTCTAAATACTTTCTTGTTTTACTGTCGGAAATTGATTTGCTTTGCCTTTGTCGTATAGCTGTCTTGCCGTCCATTATATTGTTCAATTCTAAACACTTTCTTGTTTTACTGTCGTGAATTGATTTGCTTTGCCTTTGTCGTATAGTTGTCTTGCCGTCCATTACATTGTTCAATTGTAAACACGTTCTTGTTTTACTGTCATGAATTGATTTGCTTTGCCATTGTCGTATAGCTGTCTTGCCGTCCATTACATTGTTCAATTCTAAACACTTTTTGTTTTACTGTCGTAAATTGATTTGCTTTGCTATTGTCTTATAGTTGCCTTGTCGTCCATTACATTGTTCAATTCTAAACACTTTCTTGTTTTACTGTCCTAAATTGATTTGCTTTGCCATTGTCATATAGTTGCCTTGTCGTCCATTACATTGTTCAATTCTAAATACTTTCTTGTTTTACTGTCGTGAATTGATTTGCTTTGCCTTTGTCGTATAGCTGTCTTGCCGTCCATTACATTGTTCAATTCTAAACACTTTCTTGTTTTACTGTCGTAAATTGATTTGCTTTGCTATTGTCTTATAGTTGCCTTGTCGTCCATTACATTGTTCAATTCTAAACACTTTCTTGTTTTACTGTCCTAAATTGATTTGCTTTGCCATTGTCATATAGTTGCCTTGTCGTCCATTACATTGTTCAATTCTAAACACTTTCTTGTTTTACTGTCGGAAATTGATTTGCTTTGCCTTTGTCATATAGTTGCCTTGCCGTCCATTACATTGTTCAATTCTAAACACTTTCTTGTTTTACTGTCATGAATTGATTTGCTTTGCCTTTGTTGTATAGTTGTCTTGCCATCCATTACATTGTTCAATTCTAAACACTTTCTTGTTTTACTGTCGTAAATTGATTTGATTTGCCATTGTCTTATAGTTGTCTTGCCGTCCATTACATTGTTCAATTCTAAACACTATCTTGTTTTACTGTCGTGAATTGATTTGCTTTGCCTTTGTCGTATAGCTGTCTTGCCGTCCATTACATTGTTCAATTCTAAACACTTTCTTGTTTTACTGTCGTGAATTGATTTGCTTTGCCTTTGTAGTATAGTTGTCTTGCCGTCCATTACATTGTTCAATTGTAAACACTTTCTTGTTTTACTGTCATGAATTGATTTGCTTTGCCATTGTCGTATAGTTGTCTTGCCGTCCATTACATTGTTCAATTCTAAATACTTTCTTGTTTTACTGTTGTGAATTGATTTGCTTTGCCTTTGTCGTATAGCTGTCTTGCCGTCCATTACATTGTTCAATTCTAAACACTTTCTTGTTTTACTGTCATAAATTTATTTGCTTTGCTTTGCTATTGTCTTATAGTTGCCTTGCCATCCATGACATTGTTCAATTCTTAACAATTTTAGTTTTACTGTTGTGAATTGATTTTTTTATAGTTGCCTTGTTATCCATTACATTGTTCATTTCTTACATCATTTTGCTCTGAATTTATCCTTTTTTGTTGTTTTTGTGCATTTTGACAATTCCAAGTAAAATTACCAGTGTAGGGATACAGATGGTGATTATCTCTCTTTGGCGAGGATACGTAACAAGATGGCCGTTTAGTAAGATCACTTTCTATATCGATGAGAGTGGCCAGTCAGTCAGTAAGCTTACTGTTGTCCAGACACATGTTTGTTTGTTTTGCCCGGGTTCCTGCCAGGGACAGCCACTTGCTAAATGCTGCAGCTTAGAATTCCTTGGTGCCATTTTTTGACGGGGATATATTTTCCCAGATATAGAAAAATACTCAGTTTTCAGTTTAGGAAATCCCAAGACTCACAGTTTCCCCTTCATGGAATATATTCTTGCCTGAGATATGAATTTCTGTATTACATTTAAGACCTTTCCTTTTTGCTTCTCCTTACTCTCTGCTTTTCTCTATCAATATACATGACATATTAGTCTCTGCATGGGACATATATATATATATATATATATATATATATATATATATATTTGTGCATGTTTTAGTAGTATAAATTATTTTGCTCTTTGTTTTTGTTGTTACTGTTCTTTTTGTTTAATTCATTTTCCAATGATTTTTCTGTTGATTAGATATTGGACGAAAGGGACTTTGAGACTAATAATAAATTCCTTGTTTTTAAAATAGGATACCAATTTTGTACCTCTAAACATTTGTATGTATATATGTATATATAGAGAGAGTTTTGGTAATGTTTAGTGCCAAGGTTGTTTTTCAGTGGGTTTACTGATAAAATTTATTTTGGCAAGCAGGTTTTTTATTGTAAAGTGCTCAATATTGGGGTGGAGATAGGGTCTTGATAAGCACAAAGAGTCTGTCACTTTAATAGTGCAGGTTCATGCCAACTTGGAAGTTTTGTGAGGACACCATGATGATTTTCTTACTTGTCAGGGTTGGTCTGTCATTTTATATATATATATATATATAAGAGGTCTGCCTTCTTCTATCGAGCACCCATAGATCAGGGGTAGAATCACTGACTGACGCCAATTCGGTCGGGTTTCAATCCTGGGTTAAAAGCAACCAGAGTCTAACCATACTGATGAGCTGTGATACAGCAAAACGGATCTGTCTGCGGATGACTATTTATGCTCTCACACCCTGATTGAGCACTCTGGAAGAATGGTGGACTTTGAAAAACAGTAGCTACTCTAGCAAATGCGCATCATTCATTCAGCAATGAATTAGAACACACTTAGCCATTGGGCATATATAATGATAATATACACACTAAAAGGTCTACCTTCTTCTCTGGAGCACCTATAGCTCAGAGGTAGAATCACCAACTGATGCCAATTTAGTCGGGTTTCAATCAATCGGAGTCTAATCATACTGATACAGTGAAACAGATCTGTCTACAGATGACTATATATATATATATATATATATATATGAGCTTCATTTCAAACACAAACCTGTTCTTTGAATGCAATAAATATAATAATAGAATTATACAAAGAATGAAAGAATAGACATAAAAAACAAAATTTTGAAGATTTCAACTTTAGTTCTCAACACAGTTTCCTTTCTTTTCAGTTGTGGCAATTCCAACTTTCAGTCAGGCCATGTGCATGTACCTCAGCAAAGCTGCATCGTCTTCTTTATCTGAGAATTCCTGCTCTCTGATTGGACAACAACCACCTCCCCATTTTTCACTTAAGTTTGTCAGTATTCTGGGAACTCATTTTACACAAACCTTTGAGACTAAAAAAAATTGCTGGCACTATTGTAGCTTGCCAGAAGGCTTTTACAAAGATTTGCAATAATTATTCTTTTTGAGGGCATCAGCCTTTTTGGCCTTATCCACATTACCAGCAGCAGCTAACCTGTCACTAAGGTAAGTTTCTCCTTTCTCCTGAAATTGCCTTTCACTCACTAATTATTCTCTTGACTGTGCTTACATCAAGTGCAGCTTCATCATGAATACTCACTAACCTTTTGTGAATATTTGCAGCAGTTTCTCCTTCCAAAAATAGAAATTCTATGAGAACCTTTTGCTTTCTAAAGATGAAAACTATTTATGGGTAGAAAAAGAGAAAGTAACTCCACAAATTTCACTCATCCTGGGATTTCATATTTATACTTAAAAAAAAAAACAAAAAAAACAATGAGTTTCCCAAGTACGCTTAGAATTTATATATATATATATATAGAGAGAGAGAGATAGAGAGAGACATACAAACACTAAGTAAATAGATACACTTAACCAGCATTGATATCAACTAGGCTATTTTTTGTAGGCTAGTTGGTCAGTAGATTTTGAATCATTAAAATTTGTCATTTTTTTTCTTATCAAATGACTTCATATCAAGTTCACTTCTATGGTAAGCTAACTTAAATGACAAAGACAGATGCTTGTCAGATATGAAACAGAATTTTAGTAAAAAATGAGCTATGATTTTAGATATAAGCAAGCAGCATTAGTTAGAACCATTAATTTTAATAAACTCTATTTTTTGGTCAAGACAAAGTTATTAATTTGGATTTCAAAAGTCATTAGAAAAACAAATGCGTCTTTACCTATAATGGGAAATCCAGTTGATGGTTTCAGATGACACTTTCAGTGATGATTGACCTCATGACTGGCATGAACTTATATTTTAGGTACAATCTAGTACAAGATAGTGTTTTTTCTGTTTTTTTTTACTCCTATTTTTTGTACCTGTCATGGTTCATTTTAAGTGTGCAGTTAATTTTAAAAGCTGCTGAGTTAATTTTCTGTATTTTCACTCTTGAGAGCAGTCAAGTTTATTTCAGTTATTCTCATTTTAATTATCATCTCCTGCTGATTGCTGAGATGTTGGTATTGTCTTAGCAAAAGTTTGAAGTCTTTGACTGCTTTTATTTTAAGTTTCTTCACTAATTTTTTTTTTATATATAAAAAGATGTTAAAAGATTAGTACACTCATCCATTAGATTAAATCAGGGTGTTGGTTCCAATCATTATTAGAATCATGATTTTCTAAGCGTAGCTTAGATGTGGCACAAAGCCAAAAGTATGGGGAACCCAATGAGGATTGAACTCAGTTCTTATTGTGCTAGTGAGACAAGTTTGTTAACCATTACTTACACCATGTGGAAGGGCTACAATCCTTATTGGAATGACTGTAAAACACTTTCCCCTTCACAATTTATAAGCAGAATCACACAAATGCATGCTGGGATTTCTTCCTAACCAATAAAATAGGTAATTTCTCATGTTTAATATAATTATTGATTAGAAGAGTTTTGGAATTTTCAGAAATGAATTCTGTGATGTTATCACTTCTTAGGTGTTTTATAGTGCCATAAAACATAAAGTCAACCAAATATTTCATTGTGGCAAGAAGCTTATTGCTTTTTCGTTTAAGCAAATTAACTATAATTAGACCAGAATAGTCGTTCATAAAACAGCATGTATATTTGAAGTTATTAAAAAATCCAGATTCAGCCAGGCCACCTAAATGACAATGAACAAGAACTAGTATTTTAGTTGCTTTTTTGTCAGATTACCTGTTTTATACTGTACCATTTTGCCTTGGATTCATATTTCACAGTTTGAATTTGATTTGTTAGTAATTTTCATGCCTTCCGCAACTCTATGGAGCTTTACAATGACTTTCAGATTGCAATGTTTAAGAATCTGATGCCACTATTTTAGGTTACATATTGCAATTTTGGAGTTTTTTGCAGCATTTAAATAGTCTAAGTGGCTATTTCTTTTTTTTTTTACAATTTTACATCAAAAGAGTAAATAAGTTCCAAGTAATTATGGCCAAATTTTACAAAAATCCCTTTTTCTGTAGCAGGTTTTACTGAGAACATACTTTGTATAAATGTAGGGATATAAATAGCATCCTTTAAAATGCAATCTCACATATTTCCATATCAGTTAAAGTAGCTTAATTATTGCCACTTTTAAAGCAATATTACTTGTTTTCCTGCCATATGCCAGTTCAATATGATGATTTTCTGGATTAAAATCATTATCAAACTAATAAATTTAGATTTGTCCATAATAACATGAGTTGTGGCTCCACAATCAATAAGTAAATCACTTTTATTAGAAATTCTGTCTTGTATAACTGAAAATAGAATTGAATTTTAACTTACTGAAACATGTTCAACAATTTTTATGCAATTGGCCTTCTTTTTTACTTTTGCAGTCAGTACTTTTATGTTCAGGTTTTTGACAAGCATGACAATATTTTTGTTTGGTGGACTGGAATTATATTAACTTTGGACAGAAAGCCTTTTAGGACCATGGCTATTAGCAAGTTGTTGCTAACCACTTCTGATATTTTGCCTCATTTTAAGGCAATATTACTTGTTTTCCTGCCATCTGCCAGTTCAATATGGTAAATTTTGGATTAAAATCATTATCAAAACTAATAAATTTAGATCCATCAATAATAACATGAATTGTGGTTCTACAATCATCACGTACACTGTTTTTGTTATCTTCTGATTTGTTAATTTCAGTTCTTTTATTGTTCTCTCTGCTTAATAGTGATTTTTTTTTCATATTCTTTCAGACCCTGTGACTCTTGCATCTTAGGGGCTTTTTTAACCTTGCTTGGGATGAAATGATTGCAAAGAAAAAAAAAACTTGTTAATTAGATGACTTAAAAACATAATAAATTATGGTAAAATCCCTACAAAAAATTAACACAGAAAATATGGTGAGCTTTGTTAATATTTTCATAATCTATATTATAATAAGAGCCGTGTGTGTCTGTATGTGATAAGGCCTTATTAGTGAGATGAGAGATAGGTCAATCTTTCTTTCTTTCTTGGAAGATGTGTGAAATGAGCAGAGGAGATTGGCTAATATTCGTGACTCTTATCCTGTTATGAACACTTTATTTTAATAATAATAATAATTTAAAAAATAATTCAGCAGACAATGTTATTTTATTTTATTTTCTGTAACTAGATTTTTATTTTAAAGATTTTTATTTCTTTCTTTTATATTCTCACTGAAATCAAGTATTGTCTTTTATCTGTTAAATATTTGAACTTAACAACTTTATATATTTCAGTAACAATCATAAATCAGAGGATACAAATGAACAGATGTTAAAGTAGCAGCTTTTTCCATTTCACTGAAACAGACGTTAAACACTTTTATCTTCCCTTCTTTTATTCTTTTTTAATAATTTATTTCTTGAAACCAAGTAGTGTCTCTGATATTTCTTTCCATACTATCAAAACAGAATAGTCTCTTATTTGTGAATTATTTGCAGGGCATAATGTACATAGTAAATAAGAAACTAAAAGAGAGAGATGCTGAATTCCAATAAAATAAATATAAACACTATATTTGGTAGATATCCTATTTGTTTATTAAACAATGTAAATGATGTTTACAGGGTAGGTTATCAAGATTTAATAAAGATGCTGTGCCTTTTGGTAAGATTCATAGTTAGAAATCAATATTTAAAATAAGCAAACATGACTGATTCTGCCACATCTTAATGTTTATTTACTCTCACAACATATCTTTTTTCTGAGGGTGTCACCTTGACACATTTACCTGTAAATTTTCCCTCTTTTATTTAGTGGGTGTCTTTTGAAGTGTAAACCTCTCATAAAATATAAATAAATCTGGGGAAAGAAATTTAGATCTTTTAGAATTTTTAAAAAAACTTTCTTCAGTATGTTCTTTTTTTAAGCATCTATTTAAAAACAAATAAGATTATTTCATCAAAGGGTTTGGATATATTTGTTTATATTTCTGAAATGAGGCATAGTATTTATTTACACTATTTACATTGCATGGATTGTTATCCTCATTGTTGTTGCTATATTCATGATGTTTTGGTTTTTGTACACTGCAGCCTTCTTCTGGTCAGTTAAATTTAGAACTAAACGCTTTATCTCAGGTGAGATCATACTTGTTATTTATAATAATTCTAATTATAGTCTTCCATCATGTTTTTCAGAGTTACACAAATTATTGCAATTTTTTTCTACTAATATTGTTAATATAAGACAATTATCATTTCACTTGAAAAATCTGTTAATATATAATTTAAGTGGGTGAACACGCTGTTGGCTAATGGTTAACAAACTAGTCTAGCAGCTTGAATTCTATAGTAACTGAGTTCTCAACGCTTATGAATTTGTGTCATTGAGAGATAAACTGAATAAATACTTAATCTGAAAGCATTTATTCTGATGGCCAACTTTCTAAAATTGTGCATTTTCAATATATTTACATCTGTGCTTATATATATATATATATAAAAGGACAGTTCACTGGTTTCCAACTGTCAATATAGCTTGATCTTATTTGATTGATGTGTCTTTTTATAAATAAATTATCAAACCTTGAATGGATAAATCCCTTCTGTAAATGATTATTAGTATTTCTAGTTAATTATAATTTCCTAGATCTGATGTCTCTGATGAAGATTTTATCTCCTCCAATGATTTTCTTGACAAGAATATTTTTCTGAATAACCAGATCTTTGAAATCTTGTCTCTGCTCTTGTTTTATCCAAGAACTGTATTTGGATTTCGAGTTGTTTGATATGATTTATATTGGATAAAAATCTGACAGAATGGTAAATATAAAAGACAATTTGGAAAAAATTTATTTTGATATTTTGTGCTGATTAAAATGTAACATGAGAAAAAAATTGATTTTATTTCAACCAAGTTTACCTTCGGGAGCCAGAAGGGAATGCATGTTTGTCATATGAAGGCTTGATTTATTTCCAACAGTATCATGAGTTAAATGATATTTTATTAATTTCAATATGGTTATTATATATTCATTCATTTTTAGAGTAACCCACATTGTTTCTCCACCAGTTTAGTAGAAACAAGTGATAGATTGAAGAAATCTAGTCATATTTTATCCACAGGGAATTCGTACATTATGGCAATTTCAATGTATATTTGTCTGAGGGAATTATCTTCTTGTTTTAATAAGAGGCATGGTGAAGTAATAAATTGCAGCTCAAATTGGGAAATCAGAGCTGAGTTCAAATTCAAGCTTAGTTCATTACATTCACTTACATGCCAATACTCTTGGGAAAGGTCTGAATCCATCTCTTCTCCACCCAGCTGTGTAAATAGGACAGACTAAGTTCTATACCTTTGGGTGGTAACTGGTCTAAGAGAAGGGAAACTCTGAATTCAAAACTGTACGTAGCCCTGGGAAAACACATACTATGCGGCAAAGGAAAGGGTTGTCAGCATTAACTCGATGGATATGACTGTGGTTGATAGATTTTTAATAAAATATTTTCCAGGTCAGAATGGCAATTACAAATCTTTCAGTAGTCACAAATCACTCAATAAATCTTGAGCCTAACTAATAAAACAACAACTTTTAAGCAAAATTTGATTTATTCATCAGTATAGTCTCCTTTAATGGTAATATACTGATTCCAACACTTCTCTAAAAATTCGATTCCTTTTTTGCAGAAGGATATGTCTTTGGCCTCAAAATACATAATTAATGAACAATATTCCTTCCACATTCCAAAATGCTTGCTGATGTTTGTATCTTTGGTCACTTTGGATGGCATTCACCTGCTGCTGTCCACTCAGCTAACTGCTGATTTGACTTCAAAGTGAAGTGGTGGAACCATGTTTCATCCATTTTCACTTATTTATGTAAAAACTCCTTCTTGTTGCATTGAAACAGCTGTAAACAATGCACTGAATTGTTGACACATTGTTGTTATTGATCAACTGTGATGAAATGCGGTACCTGCTTTGAAGACAGCTTTCTCATTGACAAATGTTCAGGCAAAATGGTGAATAGACTGCCTTCTGATATGTTCCACTTCTCTGCTATCTCACACAACTTCAATTTATGTTTGACCAAAACGAGTTTGTGCATTTTTTGGTGTTTTTCAGGACAACTGCCAATTCTGGACAACTTGAGCATTCAGTATAATTTGAGTTTGTACAACTGCATTTAAAGTCAGCATACCATTTTTTAACCATTGTTTTTGATGGAGGAGAGTTCAAATAACACTTATCAAGCAATTGCTTTGCTTGAACAGTATTTTTTCCATTAGAAAGTAATGCTTTATCAACACACAAAATTCAGATTTTTCTATTGTTTGGAAAATTTCACTTAAATAACTGTAATTTGTAAACTAATATTCTGATTTGGCCTATTTGAAGGTTAGTACTTTATAAGTCATATGAATTTTTTATAAGTTTAATTTCACTTAAATAACTGTAATTTGTAAACTAATAATCTGATTTGGCCTATTTGAAGGTTAGTACTTTATAAGTCATATGAATTTTTTATAAGTGGAGTCATCTGTATGTAGGCCCTGGGACTTATTGAGTGATGTGTTATATTAATGCATATTGTGTGTGTTTTTTAATTTCAAGTCACTTTTATATTCATATAATCTTTCAATTAAATGTTGGAATATTTGACCCATATATTCATAAGGCATTGATTACATCCTATTTTGTAATTTATTGCTTCTCATATTCATCTGCATTAGGTTTTATTGAATTGTTGTAAAAAAGTAGCATTCATATGATTAATATGAATCCTATTCTGTCTTGCCATTGTAGTCAAAATAAAGCCCCCAAAATATAATTATTCAGTATGTAACAATGCAGTATGGTAAAAAAAACAAACACTAAAACACTCATTGGTAGCATGACTTTTTATTCAACTTGAGACTTTGCAAATTACACTTGGTATGTAGTTGTGATAACTTGAAAAGCAGATCCTACATGCTTGCTGTGATGTAAGTGACCCACTTCTATTTCTTCTTGGGTGGGTGCTTATATATCTTCCTGTTATTTTGTTTGTATCACAAGTTCATATTATGAATGCAGGTAGCGCAACATGTTAATATATTTAGGGCAGCCAGTGACATCTGGTGAAAGCAGAGAACTGCATGTGGCAGTTTCACACATAGAGTAAGTGCATCTGATAGCTTGTTGGTAATATCTCAGATCCCCCTGCTGATATAGCTTGCTTCAGTGATAGATACAGAGTAAATGTATCTAGCAGTTATGTTGTAACCTCCCCGGTTAGCTGCTGATAAATAGTTACACTGATAGACACTGAGTAAGTGCATCTGATAGCTACACAATAATCTCTCAGGTCAACCTGCTTATACACATTGCTTCACTGAATAAGTGCAGCTGGCAGATATTAGGTAATCTCTAATGTCAACCTGTAGATTTGGTTGAAATAAAATAAAATAATACACCTTAATGCATTGACTGAGAGACAATGAGTAAGTGGATATGGAAGCTAGGAGGTAATCTTTCAGTTCAACCTGCTGATACACCTTGCTTCACTGTTAGGCAACCATTGTTTAAAAATTTTGCTATTAATATTGTGCAAGGGTTGCTCTTTTTATGATTTCTCATTTGATTTTAGTGAGGATAAAGTGTTAATTGTAGAAAGTTAAATTTATAATTAAATTGTGATTTATATTATCCGTATTTTGTTTGTTTATTTTTTGTGGTTTATGTCATATTTATTTTATTTATGTTTTATTTAAATTAGGGTTCATGTGGCAAAGTAAGTATTTATTTATATGCCTACATTTAGCCATTATTGTGTTTTTGTTGTTTAAGTTTTTATTTTGGTTTTTAAATTATTGCTAGTTTTTCCTCTAAGCATATTTTCCAGTTTTTACTATTGAACTTGTGTGGGGCTACACTTATGATTTCTTCATATGATTTTGGCAGGGATATTATTATCTTTTTGGCTTCATATGTATTTTGATAAGGTTTTATTGTCTGTATATTTTTTGTCGTTATATCTTTAGTTGTTTCTGTAATATTTATGTAATTTTTTCTACTTTGTCAATGTTATTTGTTGCAGTTGCTTTTTATATTATGTTATTGGTTAAGCATTTGTAGTTAAGTGGACAGTTTTTTTGTTTTTTTGGCAGTTACATTTATTAGTGTTAATTTGTTAGTTTTATTTTTGTTGGTTTTGTTGAGAATGTTTTATTGAGCTTCGTTATTAATTTCTCCATGTTATCCACATAGATTTCAACTGTACTTTTGTCAAATTTTGATAGTTTGCTGTTTTAGGGAAGTGTTTTTCAATTATCTTAAAAAGATTTTTTTTCCTTTTTTGCTTTTATTGTTGTTGTAGGTGGAGTCGAACCAGTCTATTTGTTTTTCTGCTGTTTAAATTGTTTTTGTTTTTATATTTTAGTTAATTTAAATATCTACTGTGTTTTAGTGCTGATTCATGTTTTTTTTTGTTTTCTTGTTTTCTTGGAATATTTTCACGCTACTAGAACTTGGTGAGATTCTTTTATGTATAGATATGGGTATTTGAATATGTTCTTGTTAATATTTATTGGACCGTTGTTTCTTTTAATGTATGGTTTGTAAGTTCTGTTGTCTAAGTTAAATGTTATATCTAGCAAATTTACTACTTTTTCTTGAATTTTGTATCTTTTGTAAATTCTAGGGCTTTAAATGATTTTATTACTTGTTTTCTTCAGTTCTGTTATTGCCATTTCTTAGAATTAATAGAATTTCATCTGTTTATAAAACTATGTCTTTCTTGTTAATAATATTTGTTAGTTTATTAATTATATATATGCCTGTGAGTTTGCATACAAGTGAACTATCATAGCTACACATTGTTACATCAAATATATTGTTATTATTATTATTATTACTGTTACAATTACTGTTGTGCTGTTTTGCCTAATTAATTATTGTGGCATATTATTTACAGCAATTTTAATTCTGTTTAAGTCTTCATTGGGGATATTTATGTAGTGTTTTGCTAAATGTATTGTTTAGTGTATAATCAATAATGAATGGATAGAAGTCTTTTATGTCTAGTTGTATGAAGAAACAGTTTTCTTTTATTACTTATGTTATTAAACCAGTTGATAGTTACTTTAGTATTTTTCATTGCTTTTTAGTAATGTTTCTCAGTTTTGAGCACTTTTTTTCTGATATATGTTTACTTATTTTCCTAATGTTGTTTTTCTAAGATTTATTAATCTGCATGTTGACTTGTTGTGAAGTTGTCATTATGGTTTTCTAATTTAATGAATGATTCTACTTTTTGCTAATTGTTTTAGTCTGTTGCCTAATTTTAGTTTAGCTGATATGCTTTTACCTTCTTTGTTTATATCACTTTATGTTTTGTTACAAGTGGTTTTGTAAAATTTGATGATTTCTTTCTTAACTAGTTTATTGTAATTGTTCATTTTCATTTTGTAGATTATCTTTGATTTATCTGCTTTTATAGTTTTTAAAGATACTTGTCATTGTGGATGTGCATTGTGTTGCATTGAATATCAACTCAGAGTGACAAATTAGGGAGCCAAGTTTGAATTTCAGTTGAATTCTTTACATTCACTTATGCACAAATACCCTTTGGAAAGGTATTAATCCATCTCTTCCCTCCAGTTATGGGTTAAATAATAGGACACATTGGGCTCTATAGCCTTGGCTGGTAACCAGTCTACCACAGAAAGCAAAGGCAACCTACTGCAGAATAATCATCTGCCAAGTCAGTCATGTCTCGAAAGAGACATGATCACCCAAGCATGTATCACGTATGGCACTTAACTGACTGACTGTCATTTTAAAATATTTTTCTAGTATATCTTTGTATCAGAAGTGATGGAATATAACCAGTTTTGTTTTGTGGCAATGAATGTAATCAGTCAGGTTTTTTAACCCCACTGCACTAAGATCATCAAAACCTTTAAGGGTGTACTTGTATATCATTGTATCATTGGCATATGTATATTCTTAGGTAGATCATTTATGTAAATCAGAAAGAGGGTTGGTCCAAGAAGTGACACCTGTAGAACATCTGCATTGACCACTAAGGCCTCAGATGACTGGCCATTAATAACCAGCTTCAGGGATCTACCTGTTAGGAAGGATTTTAAAATAGAGTAAACTTTTCCAGTGATTCTCTTGCTGGGGACCTTGCACAGCAAATCTTTGTACAACATGCTTTTGAATGCCTTCAAAATATCTAGTTCTACTGTCCTTGTGGTATATGTGACATCACAGATCTCACTAATTCTGTGTGTAATCATAGTTAAGACATCAGCAGTGGATTGGGCTGATCGAAACTTGTATTGCTCTTCACACAAGAGGTTGTTTCTATCTAGGTACTCAACAACATTCTTGTAGGTTAAGGCCACAATAAACTTACTGATACTGAGGAGACTAATAGTTCTATACTGGGAGGAGAATGATTGGTTGCCCACATTCTTAAAGATCAGGCATATGTTTGCCACCTTCCACATACTTTGGAAAGATTTCTCCTTCAAGCAGTAGTTAAATAACTTAGCTAGAATCAGGCATAATTCTGGGTTGATATTTTTAAGAACAACTGGAATTTTGTTTGGGCAAGTAGAATCTTTGAGTCAAAGTTTGTGATAAATCTAGAGGCCTCTCTTACTGAAATAAGTATATTGCTGAAATTATTCTCGGTGGGATATCGGAAGTTGGAGAGCAGATAGCCTTTGTCATCTAATATTGAGTTTAAGGCAAAGATTGAAGCAAAGAGCTTCACCTTGTCTGTTGAGGAGAATATGACCTTGAGGCCATTTATAATAGTGGCTTTGCCTCTGTTCATAATTTGGTTGGTGATATTCCAGAATTCGTGAGATCCAATTTGTTTCATTTTAACCTCGGCCTGAACAGCTCCTGCATAGCTACACTTTGCATTTTTTAGCCCATAAACATATCTATATGTGTGTCTGTGTGTATATATATATGTATATATGAGTGTGTGAGTGTACACATATATACATTTGTACATGTAAGTATATATACATATGTCTATATATATATATATATATGTTTGTGTGTGTGTGTACAAATGTATACATGTATATACACACACACACACACACACACACATATATATACATAATAAAAATTAAAATATATCTATATTAAATTTTATTTTCTGTGTGTCTGCATAACCCAGATAGTTGCATTTCCAAATAGTTGCTAATCCAGTGAGTTGTTTAATTCTCTTTCTACTTTTTGTATGTTGATTAAAATGATTTAATAGGGAATCTTAGTTTGCAAAATTCAATTTTACTACAATAAATACTTAATAATTTCACTATATTAAAAAAGAAAAAGTATCTGTGTCAAGTTGATAAAATTATGATGAAATCTCTTTTTGCCTACTTAAAAGAAGTTTCAAATAATTGATTGTAATTAGCAAATAAATTAGAAATCATTATTTGATGTATAAGATAAAGAGATTCTTTTGTCTAAATAGATTTTTCCCACTTTATTTGTGAACAAATTTCCTAAAATTGTCAAGATCTTTAGAATGATTGTAAATTTTGAATAACTTTGATATTTTAGTCCAATTAGATTTCAACCTGTTTGACGTTTTCTCTTATAATTCAGTAAGTATTCTTAAATGTTTGTTGCCAATCAGCAAATCCTGATGTGTATTTTACTTGTTTCTTAGCATATATGTTATGTCCTGTTCATACCTCATAAATAATGAACTATTCTGTTTTGATCGGCCCCTCAAGGTGGTGTAATGGTTAGCAAGCTTGTCTTGCTGGAATCATTACAATTGAGTAGTGAGTTTGATCATCACTGGGTGTCTCATACTTTCAGCCTTGTGTCATATCTAAGCCGCGCTTAGAAAATCACCATATGCATACACTTTTGGCACCTCGGTATAGTGTAATGGCTAACAAGCTTGTCTTGCTAGAACCAGTTACAACTGGGTAGTGGTTTCCATCCTCACCAGGTGCCCCATACTTTCGGCCTTGTTCCACATCTAAGTGGTGCTTAGAAAATCACCTATTCTGTTTTGATCACAAGGAAAGACAAAAATTTCTCAGAGATGCTGTTTGAATTCAGTGAGATAAATAATAAGATGATAAAGAAGGCAATAACACTTTTATGCATTTATTGTTTTCTTCAGTGCAGTGGTAAACCTTGTCAATATTAAATCTTTTTGTTGTACCCTCTTACTTTTTTTAAATAATGACTGCATTTATATTTATTATTATTGCAACATTTTGTTAAAATTGTTAAGCTCAAATATTTACTGATGCAATAGGGGAATTTCCATGAGTTTCTTTTATTTATAGAATTTGCAATGAGTTGCATGTCAGTGTATATATGTTTCCTCTTATTTGACTCTAGTCTTACTCTGGCCAATGTGTTGATACATTTAATGTGACAATATCACTAATTCTATGTTGAATAATACAGTTTGAGGTTGAGTGTTTTCTGTTCAATTTCACATCTCAAAAATTGATGATTCTTGAACATTTCTTTTTTCCTACATTTGTTATCTCTCTCTTTCTTGCTTTTCTTTTTTTAAAATATATTTTTGGTTCGAAATTTCTACAAAATTATTTTAAGAGCAATATTATGTTATTCATCAAAGAAGTTCAATTTAGTAGGAATGGTAATATAATGAAGAGATTCCACTTCATGTGGTAGCTTTAATAAATGTTATATTATCTTTAATCTGTCCTCAGTTCTAACACTTTCTGAAAGCTGTCCTACCCATACACACAGTGCTGCATTTACCGTCATTATTTTTTTCTTATGAGAAATAATACTACTTATTTTTATGACAGTCGCATGCCTTGATTTTTGTTTCATCTGAACAGACTCCAGTTGAATAATAATTTGCTGACTCCATCCCCTCTGTATTCCAAGGATGACTCGGATGACTCCAAGATGGTCATAAAAGACAATTTTCTTATTTTAAACTTTCTTTAGAAGTTTTAATACAAAGAGAGAATTGAACTCCAGCTGACCAGGTTAGAAAAACAGAAGTAACTGCCATCTTTTGATGTGTGTGATCAGAAAAGAGGGAAAAGTAGAAAGCCGGTCAAAGGCACACAGTGTCAGCAGGTTTCCAACAGCAAAGAAAGAAATAGTATTGACTTGTTTTTCTTTTAAAGTCTTTTCTATTATTTTTCTTTCATCAAAGGGACTTTGAAAAGGTATTTTATAGTTATCAAAGTTTTATTTACTATGTTATATATATATATATATATATATATATATATATACACACACACACACATACACACACACACTGAGTAGTCTCTTTTATACACATGCCAAATTTTAGATATATATATAGAGAGAGAGAGAAATATCTATCTATCTATCTATCTATCTATCTATCTATATATATTTATTATAAATTATATTTTAGAACATGTACATAACTTCTCTATATATAACCGCTACGAAGGCGTGTCCGTTTCTGCATCGGAGTACCAATGCTTCATCAGGCGATGTGGTACTGGGAATCCTTTTCATTTTTATTTATTTCATTTTGTTAGGGGTATTGGCTGGGGGGTTTTGATATTGGGATATTTTGTTAACTGTTGGAATTTTTTGTGGAGAGTGTTAGTGTGTGTTGGTGGGTGTTAGCAAGATAATGTACACAGTCTGTGACCGTTGGAATTTATTAGTTGGTGCAGTTATTTTTTTTGTTTATTTTTATTTTTGCAGAGTCTTTACAATCAGTGTAAGTTTGTATGTTTAATCTTAATATTGGATTTAGGGAATGTGTTTTTTGTCTTACATTTTTCATTTTTGATTTTTTATATCATTGTTTGGGAATCGCTTTCTCTATTCAATTTTTAATTTTAAATCTTTGATTTTTAATTAGATCATTTTTTGGAAATCATTTTCACTATTAAATTTGTAAGTTTTAATTTTCTATTCTCATATAAATTTCTATTCTCATATCTAGTCTATATTTGATTCGATTTATTATGGTTATGGTTATTAACCTTACTGTAATTATATTTATGGTTATAAATCTTACTCTAATTATGGTTATGGTTATTACCCTCGCTCTAATTATGGTTATGGTTTTTGACCTTACTCTAATTATGATTATTGACCTTACTTTATTATTAACATTGATCGACATCAATTGTGGTTATTAACCTTACTTTATTAGTTAAAACTAGTAATGGTTCTACACCTTATTTTCATATCTATTCAATATATAATTCATCTTATTTTGGCTATGGTTACAGTTATTAACCTTAATTGATCCTATTCTAATATTGATTATTAACCTTACTCTAATTATGGTTATTAACTTTACTTTCTAATTAATCTTAATTAATACCGGTTATGGTTACCAACCTTACTCTTTTAGTCAATACTAATTATGGTAATACACCTTATTTGTAGTTAATATTAAACCTTGTAGAAATTTTTTTATATATACACATATGTATATATACACCTATATGTATGGGTGCTATTCTTGGCTCTTGTAGTGTTTTTTTAGCATGATTGTAATGTTAGCTCTCTGATGTGCTTGCAGTTTACTGTGATTTCATGCCTCTGGTTTAAAAGCTTGTTACTGTTCATATATTTAAGTATCTCAATTTTTTCTTGAAGACAGAGGAAACATGGTTCCCTTATATACCAACACGAGATTTTACCCAGGATTTTATGGCCATTAACGATTTATAGCGTGCCAATATTGGCAGTCGAGGCTCTAGAAAGGAAGATTAGTAGTTCTATTCGGAAATGGCTGGGCCGACCATGTTCACTAAGCAGCACAGCCCTATACGGGAAGACAAAGCCAATACAACTGCCTGTTAGAGGGTTAGTCAAAGAATTTAAGGTCTCTCGCACAAGCTCTGATGTACCAAAATTCTGAAGACCCTAAAGTTGTCGACACCGGGATATTAATACATACAGGCAAAAAATGGGATGCAGGAAGAGAATTACGGTTGGCTGAAGGAAGGCTAAAAATGAAAACAATTATAGGAACTTTTGCAGAAGGGACAATGGGACTAGCCTACATCCAGCGGAAACCTACAGACAAGAAAAATAAGAAATAAGAATTATCAAAACTTCTCCAAAATGAAGTAAGAGCTAGTGTGGAGGAGGATAGAATTACAAAAATGGTGGGATTAAGCCAGCAAGGAGCATGGATCAGATGGGAGAACATAACAAAACGAAAAATTACTTGGTCTGACATATTATGGAATGAATTCACATATACAAAATTCCAGATCCAGGCAGTATATGATACACTACCCAGCGCTGTGAACCTCTATATTTGGGGAAAAAAAGAAACTCCCTTATGCAAGTTATGTTCAGGGAGAGCATCACTCCAACATATACTTGGTGGTTGTCCCAAGGCATTAAGTGATGGGAGATATCGCTGGTGCCATGAGAACTAACAGTCTCATGGGAAGAAAACATGGAAGTTGCACACAAACACAAAATGAACAAATACCAAGATCTGGTGTATGAGTGTAGAAGACGAGGATGGCAAGCAATATGCTACCCAATCAAAATTGGTGTGAGGGGTTTTGCTGGAAAATCCTTAAACTTGGCCCTGAATAAAATGGGAATTACAGGGTTAAAAAGAGGAAATTGACCCAAACAATCCTAGATGCAGCTCTGGGGTCATTCAGGTTGATCTGGATATGCTGAGATAATAATACCTGGATGGGACAAAATAATGGTAGTGCCTGATAGACTAAAACCATGATGAGGATATGAAACAACCTATATTAATGTCACCAAATGCGACAACATTTTTTTTTATCTATTCATTTATCTATTCATATCAGTCATATTTTTTTTTTTACCCCAAATATTTCATTAATATTATTTGCTTTACTTTTGTATTTTATACCAGTTTTTATCGATTCATTTATCTTTTCAATCCCCTTATTTCTTTTTTAATCCAAACTATTACACTTATATCATTTCTTTTTTTTTTTTTCCTCTAGTGATTTACATATCTACCGTATTCGGTATGATTTTCGATCTCATTAATAGGCATTTTCCTTCATTCCTATGGAATGGTATCTTCCACATCGTGTTAATTTATGTAGTTATTTTAGTATATTTAATGAATTTTTTTTTATCTATATGGTCATTTAGCTATTTTAACCATTCATCTTCACATAATTATCACAAAAATCAATTTATTTTTTATTTTTATTTTTTTTTCCAGATTTTACTTGAACCATTTACACATTATCATCACTGGACATTCATTTATTTGTGGATGACCTTATTCTAGAAATTTTTCCTCTTCTCCTGTGCAACCAAAAACATCTTGCATTCCAATAACGTAGCAAGTAGAGATTAGGACATGGGCCGGGGCCTGATCAACCTTGGGTGTGTCAACCTGGAGAGAAGGTATGATGTTTGAAAAGGACCAAAAATGTCAATAAACCAGGATAACATCACTGATGATGTGTCCTAACTGCATCTAAATGATGTATTTTTCAAATTATATATAGAAGCTTAAAAGCTCACACAATTTTCACCAAATCCAGGCAATTAAAGTGGGGGGTGGGATTTTTGGAGGGGATTCCAGTGTGATGTCAAATAGATCCTCACATTTGTTTTTTTTTCCACTGTTCATTGTTGTTGATGATTACAGATTGTTTTGCACTCATGATAATTTCCGTTCCTCATTAGTTAGATCAGAAAACTCCTTACTGAATTCTAATTCTACTCAGTTCGGAATTAGCCAGTGAGATCTTCAATCTAACAACTGAGGAATGAAAAATAATCATGAGTGCAATACAATCCATGGTCATTTTTCTAATCAATCTGTTCTTTCATTTTCTTATATATGTGTGTGTGTATATATATATATATATATATATATATATATATATATATATATACTAGCAGTATAGCTGGCGTGCTCGGGTGTAATGAAAGTTTTAAAACTAATTCATGGTCCTGGAGCTCAGACTCTTTGGACGTTTGCACGAAAGACTAAAAAGCAATAGTTGTTTCCATTTAAAGCAAAACCGTAGACTGAAAGAAAAATGAATGGATGTAAGTCAAATTTTGATTTCCTGCTATTGATATCAAATAAGTTTTTTTTGTTGTAAACTGAATTTTGAAGGCTAAATAAGTCCTCTGAGTAAATGGTATCATGGCTGAGACTAAGAACTACAATTATACATACTTAGAGCCAAACCCAAAGCAAAAACTAAAATAAAAGGGCTGAAAAAGATATAGACATACAGGCAGATAAACATACACACACACAAACATCTTGCCTTTTATATATATATATATATATATATATATATTATCAATTTTCTGCACTATTGTAAGAACTGCAACTTTGAAACTTCTGAATATCATTTCTTATGTCTTTGTCTATGAGTGTACCAAATTTGATTTAAATCGGACCACTCCTTCTATAACCCAATTTTTTCGATTATCAATTTTTGATATTTATCGGGGGTACCTCGACACAAAACCTAGCTAAGATCACTTGCAGATGCTTATAGTACAACTGTGTAAATTTTCAAGAAAATCGGTTCAGCCGTTTCGGAGTCTATATGTGAAGAATACACACACAGAGACAAAGTTCTATTTATAAATAAGTTTAGATATATATATAGTGTAGTATCTTTTATAAATATACCATTTTTTTCCTATATATATATATATAGAGAGAGAGATAAGCACCTATGCATATATATAGATTTATGTATCTATTTCAACATATATATATAGGGTGTGATAGATGAAATGTCTAAATTATGCAGAAATGAAAAAATGCTGACATGTCACTTTTATGTATTTTTGCCAAAAGTACAAAAAATATCTTGAAACACTAAAGAGCAAATTTATTCATTAAAATCATCATTGGCTTCGATCCTTGCCTCTAGACAATTTCAGAATCTTCTGCATCTGTTCTTGACAGTCTCTCTGTTTAAGTTGCTGAATGCTGTCATAATCCTTGCCTTCAGTTTATCTTTGGTGTTAGAAAGAGTTAGTAATTTCACTCAACTGTGCCCTTTACATAGTAATCAAGGAGGTCACATTCTTTTGTTGGAAACAAAGAAGTACTGGATTATTATGTGATGTCTGTTCTCAATCTCGTCAATGATGAAGAGATTTGAAGCAACTGAAATGTAGTTCTACAGAAGGATGCTGAGGATACCATTGATGAGATGGTACTCTCATGTGAGCAATGAGGAACTCATGAGTAAAAGATAATTGAAGAATTTGACACTCATATGAAATACTGAAGTCAAGATGGGTAAAGGAAAACATTGAGTAATCTGCATAACAAGCTAAACAGATGGCAAAACAGGGAATTGGAGGGATGATTTAGATAACCAACATTCCTTAGATCAGTGAAAGAAAGGAAATTGTGAAGAGCCATAATTCTCCAATTCCTGAAAAAGAATAATAGTTGGCATGATCTATCTATCTATATATATATCAATTTAGTTATCATAAGGGCTAAGAAAGATAAATGTTGCTTTAATAAAAAAGGGTAATTGTTTTTTCTTAAAATTTGGATGATATTTTTACATCATCTGCTGAACAATTACTAAAAGTCGTTGAGAATTGATAATCCTTATGCTGTCAGAATTGAAGGACACAATGCATTTTTAAAGGAATCATTTCCCAATGCATTTGCATCTTTTGTGTTAAAAACAAATGCTGGAAACTTATTTTTTTACTTGCCAACAGCAAAGAAATGAAAAAATAACTTGAAGAAAAAATAAGATCTCACTTGATGATGCAAAAGCTTACCAGCATGTCTGAATCTGTTGAAAGATATTATTCAGTCAGTACAGTTTGCAACCAACAAGGATGAAAATGATATAGGCTTGTTGAATCCAATTCTCTGAAGGTGAGTGCCACAGCTGTAGATAAAGTTTAGTTGTTTGTCCCCAGAGTAGCTAATCAACACCCAGTGGCTTAGTGAACTGGCTTCAGGTGATAGATATTAACAGCACCTTGGAAAGACAGCTACCTCATCTTCAGTACACCATGTTGTAACTATCTTTATTTTACACATAAACGCCATTTCCATTACCAAAAATCTTCCATTAGTAAAGAAATGCTAAAGAATACTCGTCATCACTTCATTGACGCTGTTAGCAGCAGGTTCATTAGCCTTGTACTCAATAAAATGTCTTGCTAATTCTCTACCCAAACAGAACCGTTCATTTACTTATATTTCAGAGAGAAATGTCTCCCAATTCAGATCAACTGAAAACAAGAATTCTAAACAGGAACTGATATGTCAGAGAAAATTCTTTCCATAGCATCAAAAAGAGAAAAGAAGCATAATTAGTGGAAGAGACTGCCATGAAAGACAAATGGAAGTAAGACTGAGGACTATCAATCGCCATACATGATACAAGCTTTGGCAATTATGTCTCTCCACAATCTCCTCATCTAAATAACAGTTGACTATTTTAGTTAATTGCCATACTTGATCTAAACTTGGGTAATCATGTCACTTTCAATGTTACTGACTAGGCAGAAGATTTTTCCACAGTAGATTGCCATAACTTTTTACAGTAAACTGGTAACCAACTAAGGCTATAAAACCCAACCTGTCATGCTATTAAACCCATAGCTAGAGGGAGACGAGATGAATTAATAACTTTCCCAAGAGTGTATGTGCATGAGTGAATTCAATGAATTTAACTGGAATTTGAACTTGGCTCTTTGATTTTTTTTGTTCTGAGACAATATGCATTGCACCCCAATGCACAAAAAGGTTACCAAGTAAAAAAACTGAAGAAATGTTATGAGTAGGAGACCCAAATTGGGCATGCTAGTTTAAATAGCAAAGCATATAATAATTAAAAAGAACTTTATCTTCAAAATGCTAGTTATTTTATTCACTAAAAGAGATTTGAACTAACAGAGAAGGGTCCTGGATATGACATTAAACTAAATTCAGCAGCAAGGCCTCTGATGGGGAGGCTTTGAGGAGCATGAAAACACCTCTTACTTGCTGTTCTCAGGTTCACCCTGACCCAGAGTAGTTGCATCTGTTAAGCCCCCAGCTATGGGAAAATGGTTAACACCTAAATTGTTAAATTGCATCTGGCAGCAAGACCTCTGTTTGGGAGGCTTTGAGAAGCATGGAACCATTTCTTAATCACTGTTGTTCACAGGTCTACATTTACTGGGGTAGTAGAACTTGTCTGGATCCCAGCCATGAGCAAATAGTTAACTCCTCAACTAGGGTCAAAATACTATGAAAGTATAAAAATAGACCTTTATAGTAGAAATACCAGCAATACTTTTTTGGAAAAAAATATTACCAGTAATATATTTTGAAGGAAAAATATTACCAGCAACATATTTTTAGAAAAAAGAATTATCTACCAGCAATACATCTGACTCTCAAAAAACATTCTTTACAAAAATATGTCAGTCAAACCTGACCTACAAACTTATTTTTTTACAAAGAATACATATTCTATTCATATGAATCTATTATAAAAGTTTTGTTGGCATTAAATAACCCTTTAGGGTTGTTATGTTACAAACCAAACCAAGCCTGACAGAAAAGTTGTTCTACCACTGAAAACTGAGAATACCATGAACTGAACATGAGAACAACAGGGAAGTTTTAAACAAATTAGGAACTGAAAAAAAAAACTGATACTTGCAATCAGAATGATTTGAAATTTCCAGAACACATAATCAGGAAAGAAGGCTTGGCAAATTTAATACTTAAAGGATGTACTGAAGGCAAGAGAAACAGAAAGAAAACAGCAAGGGGCGTACATAATGTATTTGAATGAATGAATGGCAAAACAAAAGCAAATTGAGATGGTTGTAGGTCAAATGTTACCAGCATGTATCAAAGGAGGTGAATGCAGAGAGTGACAATCATGTATCTGCTGAAAGAACATAGCACATAAAAGAAGTTATTTAATGAAGTTAAATTTTTGATACTCCATTTTTTATTTTGTTGGCATGAAAGTCCAAGTTTGCCGAAAAGATTTTGTCTGATACAAAATGTATATAACTTCTCTCTAAAAGCCAAATTGAAGAAAAAATTGGAGTATTGCTGTCACATCTGATTCACATTTTCTAACCTTGACTGGACTGAAAAATATTTGTGCGGCCATGTGGGTAATCAATATTTCCACCTTCTAACCACTTTCTCACAGGGAAAATGTTGCTAGCCTCTCACTATTTTATTGTTATTTGCATGTCTGCTGCTTGGTTGAACTACCTTCCTTGGTTCCACCAGTGCAGACCTTCACAGCTTGGATGTACCATGTAACATACACCAAGTTGGTTCATCCTCATTTATTTCTTGTTTTTATGTTCCATTAATAAGAGGTAAATTCAGCCTAGACAGCATCTTTCCCCAGAACTTTTGTGGAAGGGACTCATGAGTGGATGCTTCAATGATCATTACAATTTTAATTTCTTCAATTCTAGAGTCAAATGTAATCTTTCCTACATTAATGTATTCACATAATATACTCTTATGGCATGTTCATTCAGTGACCCTCTAACTTAAGTGACATTTAGGCTTTGTATTGGATGTGCATTTTGATGCAATGGATATTGGCTCAGTATGAGAAATCAGAGAGCTGAGTTTAAATTCCAGTTGAATTTGTTGTATTCATTTATACATAAACTAGCAGTATAGACTGGCAATAGTCGGGTGTAATGAAAGCTTTAAAACTAATCCATGGTCCTGGAGCTCAGACTCTTTGGACATTGGCATGAAAGACTAAAAAGCAATAGTTATTTCCAGTTGAAGCAAAACCATAGACTGAAAGAAAAATGAATGGATGTAAGTCAAATTTTGATTTCCTGGTATTGATATCAAATAAGTTTTTTGTTGTAAACTGAATTTTGAAGACTAAATAAGTCATCTGAATAAATGATATCATGGCTGAGACTAAGAACTACAATTATACCTACTTAGAGCCAAACCCAAAGCAAAAACTAAAATAAAAGGGCTGAAAAAAATACAGAGATACAGGCAAATAAACAGACACACACACAAACATCTTGCCTTTTATATATATATATATATATATATATACTATCGATTTCCTGCACTATTGTAAAAAATGCAACCTTGAAACTTCTGAATATCATTTCTAATGTCTTTGTTTATGGGTGTATCAAATTTGATTAAAATCAGACCACTCTTTCTATAACACAATTTTTTTGATTATCAATTTTTGATATTTATTGGGAGTACCTCAACACAGAACCTAGCTAAGAACACTCACAGACATTTATAGTACAACTGTGTAAATTTTCCAGAAAATCAGTTCAGCCGTTTCAGAGTCTATAGGTAAAGTTCCATTTATAAATAAGTTTAGATTAGATTTAGATACTAAAGTTTTCGTAGCTGACCAATACACTGTGTTTGGAATTTATCAATTTTATATTCTAAAACTTTATGATGGATTCAAGGTATGTGCCATTACTATTCTCATTCTAATTCAAAATCAAAATTTCTGTTTATGAATGATTTATCTTACCTATCTATTGGAACACTTGGTAAATAATTTGGATTTTTGGAATATCAAACTGAAAGTTTTTCATGTTTAAAAGACTACTTTATAAAATATCTGAGAAAATAATTTGCTAATTTCTTCATATTTTTTCCCTGAGAGACACACACAAAAGAAGAAACATAAACTTAAAATACTATTTAAATCTAATATTTTATTTTAATTAAGGAAAAAAAAAAGCAGTTAAAGAATTCTATTTGTTATTTAATGAGTGATGTTTTCTTTTATTCACATGCTGGTATGAGAGAAGAGTGTTTCATTTAAATCACACACTGCAAGTTGATTTTTAAAACAAATCAAGGTTAAATAGAGAAAAATGTGAAAATATGGGATAGCTTTATTGTTTTGTTATTTGGATGGCAAAAAAACAAAACAATAACTGCGATAACTGCTGTTGAGAATTTGTCAAAGACAACATTAAAAGATTTATCAGATTTTTAACATGTATTTTTGCCATCGGAGGCAAAAAAAATAAAAGCAGTTTGAAGTGAAAACTCTTTTTCCTGATTCATAATTCATTGCAGCTAAAAAAGAAACTTGTCTTCTTTGCACTTTTGACAGTCCTTAATGGAAAATTCTAAAGTGATTAAGTGATAAAATAACCATTTTTCTTCAAGAAAATAAATTAAATCTCGAAGAAATCTCATAATACTACAGCAGTCACTTCCGTCTTGTTAGAGAGACTGAGGATGAGTTTAATCTTTACTGAGTGCTCAAGAAATATGATTTTCTTTCAAAGTTGGCTTTGTCCAGACACATGCATTTTTTATCATGGAGTGAGATCTAGCCTGCTAACTTTGCATACTAATGCCTATAGGTCTGTTTCTGCTTCTTTTCTTTTTGGTCATGATTCTTCAGTACATAGAGGATCATGTCTCCTCACAGATTTTTATGCCTTTTAGTACTAAAGAATATTTGACTCCTCATCATCTAATCTAATCTCTTTTCTTTCATAAATTTACACAAACTTTTTTAATTCATTTTACTACTTGCTTCCTTCTGATTCTCTTACCTTCAATATGTTGTAGCAGTGGGGTGATGGTTAATGTTTCTTGGTTCGGTCTTGTGTCTTACTTAACCAAACTCCCTACAGCTTACAAGTTTTATCCAGAATTATCACCAGAAGCTTGGTTAGAAGCAAGTTTAATGTGTGAATAAGTGTGGAATAGTGTAAGAATAAAATATACATTTTTCATTCTAAAATAGAAATTTATTAAGATTAACAAGAATTCATAGGAATTAATGTTCAATGAGAAAATTAAAGGTATCAAGATTTATAGAAAATGTTTGTAGTAGTAATTGTTGGAAGAGTATATGTGTATGTATATATGTATGTATTCAGTAGGAATGTCTTTGAATGGAGAAGAAAAAGTAAAAGAAATCAGCATGAGAAGGAAAGCAAACAAAGTGTGACCTGACCTTATCCCCCAGGTCGATTTGAAGTAACATTTTAGTTGTTTCATCTCACTGCTCCCATCTGACTGACTGATTGTCAGTGACCGGTGGGGTGGAGGCCTTTTATAGCATTCAGGTTTTTCACACTTAATTGTAAATCTCTTTTGGTCTTGCAAGTTGCTCTCATTGGTCAGCAAATCAGTTTAACACCTACTTGTGAAATCTGGTTTTGACTTTTTCTTTAAGCACATGATCAATTCTTTTTCTAGTTGGGAAAAACCAGGATTTCACATGTCATTGTGAATTTTTGTAAAAGTGAAGAAGGTTGATTTTAATTCTTAGTTTCCTATCCCTACAAAGTCCTGTGAGCGATAGTTTCTCCCAGCCACCTTTTCTCATAATATGTGCTCTAGAGTTTTCAATAATCTCTTTGTAATTGTAAGTATAAGCACCATTTTGTTCCTAATTTCCTTAAAATTTCTTTGTTGCTTACATATTGTGTCCATGACATTCTCAGTATTCTTCTCTAGAACCACATCTCTGTTGTTTCAATTTTTCTCTTCATCTGTGAGGAGATTTTCAAGCTTTCTCTGTCATATAGGAGAATTGATATTGTATAATTTTTGAATACTCTTATATTTATTTCATTTAAATTTTCCCATTTCTTAATATTTTGCTTAATTTCTGAAAGGCATCTTTCATGAATCTCATGTGTATTTATATTTTTGTGTTCTATTTTCAATTGTCTGTTCTAGCTGTACACAGATATTTAAATTCCTGTACTTTTATCTCCAAATTGTAGCTCATATCTAATGTTGTTTCTCTTCAGAAGGATTATATATTCTGTTTTCTTTAAAAAGGCTTTGTGGCAAAGGTAGAGCAGTCTAAAACATACCTACATGAAAAACAAACAAAAACAGGTGCTTATGTCTTATACCAAAAACCGAAATTGATATTTAATATATCTGAAATCTTTCTATATGATTAAAAAGACTATTTGTTTTAATATCAAGATATAATAAATTTGATAACTGCAGATAAAGACAAATCAAAGACAGTATTGTTCTCCAAATAAAAACAGACTTAAATGTTCTGGTAATGCCCCTCAAATATTTCTTAATTTCTTAAAGTTATTCTTAAAATAACTTATTTAACTGATGTTCTTTGTTCTTTAAATATCATATTTTTCTTTGTTTTAATGGGCAATGCTTTTTTCCTCCCCCTCAAAAAAATGCAGAACAGGAAAATGGGAGAAAAATAAAGGCATGTGAAACCATTTTACTAGCCTATTATCTTGTAATAAAAACATCTTTTCATTAATATAAAACTTCAAAATGTTGACAGTTGCTTCAGTATTAAAAATGACTATAAAAGTGTGATCAGTCTTGTTTTTACCTACTCTATGCTCACTAGTGAATAGTGAGTCCAGTATGAAAAAGCAACACTTTCTGCATTAGCTGTAAGAGAATATTGTAAGGATATCATCTTGAGCATGTTTTTTTTTTCATATAGTTCTGTTTTTCTCCAGGCTGGCCTAGTGGCTTACTTTAAAATTGATTGCCACTTGATGGATGGTGATGTGTCATAAACTTCTAAGATCCTTAGGTTGAGGGTGATATCACTGAAAGTGAAGTCCTTAATTAAGGCACTTTTATAACATTTTCTCAGGACACTTCATTGCGATGGATTTAAAATGCCAATAAGAAACTTTTCCTTCTAGAAACACATTCTGTTCAGTATAGCTGATTATTCATCACACTGGCCTTGATGCTTGGAATCTAGACTTTCTTTTTTGTGTTGTTATGTTGATCTTTGGGATGGATTGTAAACAGCATTGGTTGATTCTTTTTCTCAGAGATGAATATATCAGGGTTCAAAGCCATTCAGATGAGCTGTCAGCACAGCAGCTCTGTAGACCTTGATATTTATCTCTACTTTGAGGTTGCTGTTTTCTTTGCCTGTGTAGTCTTTGAAATATGTTGTTAACCTGAGACAAACTTTATTTTTTAATCATTTCACCCAAGTAAGGTGATAAAACCAATAAAATTTAAGAGGGTACTGAGTGAATATGAGAAAAAGAAAACATTAAGGAGAGAGAACAAAAATGAGCAAGAATGAAGAAGTCAAAAAATAATAATTGACATTGCATTTAAATTTTTGGGTATCAGTGTTGACTGGAATGCAAGAAGCCAGAAAAGAGTTCCATAAGTGTAAAACTGTTAGCATAGAACTCACGATTATAGTTAGACATTTCAAATGGAAGATCATGAGACCTTGTTGCTAATCTGGTAGTACAATTAAATTCATAAAGTATAGGTACTAAAGAGGAAAGCTCATCAGAACAATGACCATAAATATATTCATAGAAATTGTACAGGGAAGCTTTGTTATATCAGTGTTTAAGGGACTGAAGCCAAGATGTCCTGTCAGTACCAGTAACATTGCAGATTCTTTGTATTTTATCAAGAGTCTCTTAATACCAACAGAAGCACTAAAACCAGATGTGTAGCAGCAGTATTCAGTGCATAGACTTATAAATGTGTAAGACAGATCCTGACAAAAAACCTTTCTAATATGATACAGTGAACCAACAGTAGCAGTCTTAGAACATGTCATCTAGTGTCTTTAGAATTGACAGGACAAAGTATTCAGCTTAGTCTCTTCAATGGGTGTACATGGTTAATATTTAGCCAGCAAAAGAAAAAAAATCTCCAATGAGATTGACATATAATGAATGCAACCAACATTCAAATCATATTTTCCTGAAGAAAAACCCTAAGAGAATTCAGTAACAGTTGTTTTTAATGTTTTCATCATTTATTCATAAATTATCTGAAATGAGTTCCAAATACAGAGATTCATTATCTCTTCTGTTTCAGATAAAAAAAAAATCTTTCTTGAAGATATCTTCACTGTGAAGATTAATTGTACAGTTTGTAATTCAACCATTTTTTTCTTTCACTTAGTGTACTATGAATATGATATTCTTTTATTTAATGACAAATATTTGTTCTTTAAATATCTTATTTCTCTTTGTTTTAATGAGCAATGGATCTTTCCCAAGAATAAACTGCACAACAGGAAAATGGGAGAAAAATAAAAGTATGTGAAACTATTTTGCTAACCAATTATCTTTTGATGAAAACATATTTTTATTAAGATAAAATCAATGTATAATCAGAAGAAAAGAAAAACGGTAAAAAATAAATAAAGGCGTTTCTTCATTTAAGACATTTGAACAACTGAAAACTTTTACATATATATGATATTCAATTTTATTAGACAAGTCACTGTTTCGTTTTTTTTCTCAATAAATTAGTATTAACCAATCATTGTCAACAAGGACTTCAGAACATATTTATAAAACAAATATTTCAATTTATTATTGTTTTCTTAAAAATATTTACAATAATTTATTTTTTATTAGATTTTTTAACCAACATTATTTCTTATTGCTATAAACATTATTTTTAGTAAAGACATATGTTTGAGTTGCTATCCTTGTTGATTTTGTTATGTCTTGTATATCTCATAGTACTCAATATGTAGTACACTGTTACATGTGACATAATGGAGTCCCAAATAGTGACTTAGCACTTAAATACAACTCGGCTCATTTGCATAAGATACCACAGTTTTATTTCATTTTAAAAAGTGATATTTGACAACAAGTCTACATTGAGAATTCCTATTAAATAAAGAAAAATTCCATTGGTAGGAATTAAATATGTACCCCTTTTTCTATTAGGGAAATCCCTTCTACATTAAAAAGATTCAACTACAACTGATGGTAATGATTAAAATGACACAGGTATACAGCGATACAAGTCAGTTCATGTCAGAAGCATGATCTTTCTTTTGTAGAACTTCTTGATTTAGATGTTATTAATTTCACTGCTTAAAAGAAAATTAAAAAAAACTCAGGGATAGCATCTCAAACATATGTGCCTACTAAAAATAACATTTATAACCATAACAAAATAACTTATTTGCTGGTTTAAGATTTGTAAGTCAAAGTATATTTAGCATGTTGTAATAATGTAGTTATTAAAAACTTGTTCATTATTTTTTTCATATACCAAGAGGTTTGGGATTTTAAGAAATATATAACCTGAGAGAGAAACATTTTTTTTTTTATAAGCGTTTCACCCCGAGCAAGGTCTGTCACTGCCACTACTGCGCAGGGGGCTACATAGAGTGGAGAAAGGGTGATTAAATATAGGAAATGTCAGAGGGTGGGTGATAGACGGGTAGGTATACCGAGAATGGTTAAATGTAGAAAATGTCAGAGGGTGGGTGATAGGCGGGTAAGGATACCGAGAATGAGGGTTGGGTAGATGAGAGTGTTCTGAGAATAATTGGGAGTTAGGGTGATAGGAGGTGTCTATTGACCCTACATTTAAACACCTAGAGATTGTAGCTGTCGGGAAAGCAGACTTGTGGAAGGGAGTTCCACAGGCGGGAAGCGTGAGAAAAGAAGCTGTTGGAGTAGAATTTACGGTTACATCTTATCTGTTTAACTGTAAAAGGGTGGGACCTAGTTGCTAATCTAGTATCTCATGTAAATTCCTGCTTAGGCGGCACCAGTGATCTAAGCTCATCGGAGCAGAAGCCATGAAAGTACTTGTAGAAGAGGCACAGGGAAGCCACATCATGCTGGTGAGAGAGTGCTTGCAGCCGGTCTGCCAAGTCAGTATCAACCATGTTACAGATCCTCCTTTGTATTTTGTCAAGAAGCCCAAGGTGAGCGGCAGGGGCACCCGAACTGAGTTTTGGAAATCACAAAAAAAAAAATATTTAAGAGCAATCAGAAAAAAAAAAAATGAAAATGGTGAGAACAAGAAAAAAACTGGCTTTTAGAAAATCATGAAAACAGATTTTAGAAAAGTTCAAAAACGAGAAAAGTGGATTGACTAACAGGAAAATAGTTAAGCTGGTATTCTGAACATAAACAGAGCAAAAATACAGAAATACTAAGAACATCAAAAATACTAAGAACATCAGTTAAAGAAAGGAAAGCAATCAAGCTACCATGTTTAAGTAGATATCACAAAGAGATACATGTAAGTTGGGTAAACAATTACATGAAAAATTTTCTGAACAGTAATTTTTAGTGATCAACTTTGAACTACATTGAGAAAACCTGATGGCTGATCTAGAAGATGAGTTTTTTCATGGATGTAATCAACATAATATACTGAGAATTCTATGGATTCAATGAATAAACAACAAGAAAATCATAAAGAAAATGGCAGCAAAAAGAACACTTCTGCTCAGAATAATGAAGTGACAGCTTAAATATTATGGAAACAGAAAGAACGAGGCTCACAATCAGAACAATATAAAATACACTGATTATACAGGGATGATGACAGATACAAAAAAGAAACTGCAAAACCTCCTACAGGAAGTAATTAAAGAAAGCAAAAAGAAAGGACTACATATAAACTGCAACAAAAATGAATGCATTGTCATCATTCCAGAAGCTGAGTAGAGTATTAAGAGTCAGGAAAATTTTGCTGGAAACAAAGAAGAGAGAGTACTGGATTAGTATGTGATGTCTGTCTTTCAATATGGTGGCAAATGCTAGACAATCTGATCAAAGATGAAGGAAAGACTTGAAGCAACCAAAATATGGTCCTACAGAAGGATGCTGAGGATACCATGGGCAGAACATGTGAGGAGAGACACAAAAAAGAAAGTGATACTTAACACCAGGAACAGACAGCTGAAGTTTTTAGGACTGGTAATGAAGAAGGATGTGCATTGTGGTGCAGTGGATATCAACTTTGAACAAGAAAGTGGGGTGCTGAGTTCAAATTCCAGTTCAATTCCTTGTATTCACTTACACACAAATACCCTTGGAAAAGTACTAACCTGCCTCTTCCCTCTAGTTATGGGCTAAATAATAGGATAGATTGGGTTCTTTAGCCTTGGCTGGCAACTTACTGCGGGATAATCTTCTGCCTGGTCAGTCATGTCTCTTTCAAGACATGATCACTCAAAGCGTGTATCACATATGGCATTTGACTGAATGAGGAAGGAGGACTTGGAGAACCTGATGCTCATGGGATGGATAGATGGGAGGTGAGACAAAGGAAAGTAACACCTAACATACTTGATAACAGGAGAAGAGCAACAACGGATAGGGAAATGTGGAAGGCTATGATTGCCTATGTCTTGAAGGAACACGGCACATAGAAGGAATAAGGGCTTGATGAGTGTATCTGAAGGTGAGCTGAAAAACTTAGAGGCTAACTATGAAAGAATGTTACTCCAGCTGGGAAATGTTGCAGGCATTAATTTCAACTGTTCTTATTGATTATTGCATTGTTTCTTTCTGGGTAAACTGGCATCTGACTATGCAAATAAGACTTCAGAAGTCACAAATAGCGACTTCTCTTAAAAATAGACAGCATTTAGAATCATGATGTTATCAAATACCTGCAGAAAAAGGGGTTAACAAACATTAATGCTGACATTATTGCCACATTAATGGATGATGGTCCAGCTTTATCAAAAGTGTATAAGTGGGCAGCCGAATTTAGGAGATGAAGGAAATCTTGAAAATGAGTCATGGTTTAAATGTCTTGCAACTGCCACCATCCAGGAAAACACTGAACATGTTTACCACATGGAGATGGATGGCAGGTGATTAACTACAAATCAGACAGCTTGTTGTATCACTAAGGTGGCAAGACGATACCCAGAAGATGTGTGCTGAGTATCTACAGCACAATATCCGTGTACTCATTACAGTTCATTTACCACAAGAACTCATCCATCACCTAATTTTATATATATCATAATATCACATATTCACAGGAGGACCTAAAAGAAGGCAAAATATGACATAAAATTTTGTCTGAAATAGAATTTTTTTTAATCAAAACTATATTTAAAAATAAACTGATATGCTCCTTTTTAACTGGTTTGTCTTTTTCTTCTCTCTCCTCCTATCTAATCTTTTTACTCTTATGTAGCCCTGTAATCTTTTCACTCTTTTGTAGCCCCCTGCACATCAGTGGCATTAGCACCTTGCTCGGGGTGATACAATTAAAAAAAATGAAAATATGTGAAGGAGGGATGAACTCTTAAACAATCTAAAATATAACAAAAAATTCAAACTAAAAATTAAATCCTGTTGGTAATGTATGCAAATCACTCACTTATCATTTTATAGGCAGAAGCACACAAACACATACTGGTAATAGTAGCCAATAAAATAAGTCCATTCTTTGTTTCATCTGACTCAGTCTCAGTATGCCTGGACATCAGAATGTTATGTTTGCTTGTCTGGACTTGATTTTTTGTGTCAATGCCAATTTTTAGTTTGTGAACTTTTTGCCATATTATTGTTGATTTGTCTTGTATATATGATTTGCTTGATCTGTATTATTTTTTGTCATGTTTTTTCTTTTCCTTGTTGCTTATTGCAAATTTTGTCAACTCTGTTTGTTGGACAGTTTTCTTTCTTATTTTGCATTTGATTATTGCTTGCTATTCCACAGTAATCGAAACTATTTACTCCTATTTACATAATATAATCTGAAGCCTCATCCAAACAAGTTATTAATAACTTTAATAGAGATCAATGTTCTTTTCCTGTATTCTAGGTCTCTTCATGATGTTGGTGGTCATGGTTCTCCACAATTTCTTGTACTTTGTAGCACTAAGTAATGTTTATCATTTTACTCTCTTTCCTAGTTTCTTTTCTATGAACCATTAACACAAGCTTAAGTAGGTTATGCACTGTTTTCCTCTGTCTTTCCTGCCCTTAATATGTTCTTTGAGTATCAAATTCACATTACGTATGCTGGAAATTTCAACTTTTTCTGATGCTAAATGTGTCTTTTTTGTTTCCAATTTCACGAAAACTTCATCACTGCTCACATATTCAGTTTACGGTATTCTTAACGTGTTTCTGTAGGCCCACATTTCTGTTGCCTTAAACCTTTTCTTCATTTATGAAGAGATTGTTCAGCATTTATTTTCAAATAGGAAAACTGGTAATATATATCAGTTCAGTTTTCTTTTCTTTGTTTCTAATGAAATGTTCCTGTTTCTTAATACTTTACTTAGCTTTTGGAAAGCATCATTCACTATCCCGATGCGCCTTCAGTTTTCAATGCTGCATTTTCCATCTTCTGTTGAGACATTTCCTAGATATCTTATATTGTACTTGCTGGATTTTGGTATCTCCAATTTTTAATTTGTATAATCAATGTTTCTTTTACTGACAACCAAACATTCTCTCCTCTTACAAATGATGTTTTGTCTTTTTTTTTTCTCATTTTCCTTTACTACATTCTGTAGAAGTTTCTGTAGTTTCCTTTCTATGTCTGCTATTAACACCTTGGTATCTGCATATCTTATGTTAGTAAGATTATAGCCACCAAAATGAATCCTGGTACCAATTTTTCTAGCATATTTATTGTTGGATTTTATCTACAAGTTCCACCAAGTGAACTTCAGTCTTAGAAGATTGCTAAAGCAAGAAGCCTTACTCAGAGTACAACCATTCATTATGACTGAAGAAAATTCAGTGATGATGGAATGTAAATACTTTGGTTTTGGAAGCTTCCCTCTCTTTCTTCTTTTTCTTCTATGTGCCCTGTCCCTTCAGGACGTAGGCAATCATGGTTCTCCACATGTCCCTATCCCTTGTGGCTCTTAGTATGTTTGCTCCTGTTACTCCTGGCAACCCCCGTTCCGTCATCCACCTGATCAGGCTCTCTCTCTTTATTACTTATTAAGTGATATAATTTCTTATGAAAAAATACTGGAGTGGTTTCCCATTGGTTTCTTCACTGTTTTTTTTTAATTAGATTTAGCCTTTTCCTAAATTGATGGCCCCACAAAGCTAAAGAGTCCAGTCTACTCTGCTATTTAACCCAGTTGCATTTGAATGAAAGTAGATCATAATTGGAGTAGATAGACTAAACTATTGCCCAGTTCACACTACACCCACGTCTATTGAACAGGTGAAGAGGCTCATTCCTTGTTCCCTGTTTAGGATGTGGTTTTCAGCTTTCTCTTTTCCAATCTTTTCACTCCTATGTAGCCCCCTGCACATCAGTGGCGTTACCGCCTTGCTCGGAGTGATATGATTAAAAAAAAATACTAGCTATGTTACTTGCTGTTTCTCATAGTTTCTCTTCCTGCTAATATGCCCTATAGGTGTTAAAATCTCCAGTCTTTCCACATTACTGAGTCCAAACATTTCATGTTTAATTTGTATTGTAAATATCAATTTCTGTGTAATTCTTACTTTCTTTCTAACTGTAATACATTTCTGTGATCCACAGAAATATGATTGACATCAAAGGCAGAAATGTAAACAGTGATCAACAAAAGTGTGATTATATTAAAGGCAGCCAGCTTCAAGGTTAGAAAAAATAAAGAGTGACAAATAAGAATGCAGCTGCTTCAAATGCAATAAAAAACAAAAATGATTAACAGATATGTCTAGCCACAGATGATGCAATTAAGCAGAATTCAAGGAAATTTCAGCATATATAAGATTGGGTTTTTTGGGGGGCAAAAGACAGAATACCACAGAACACTGAGAGGACTCAGAAAGAGCACAGGCGAAGAGAGAAGAGAAGACAACTCTTGACAACTTCCTTATGTGTGTGATTCCCTCTGACTACCACTCCCCACACAACTGTCACCAACGAAGAAAAAAAAACTAATATATATTTTTATATAAACGTGTCTGTTATTTACCCATAAAATGATTGTTGTTTCCAGCAGCAACAGTGAAGGCAGTATATAACACAACTTTTTAATTGCTCACAATCTGTCCCTGATATTCTTAAGATTGGTTGGTAGACTTACATTTCTTTAATATTTTCTTCTTTCTTAATACTTGACTTAGATTTTTGTAGGCAGCATTCAATATTTCTATTCTATACATATTGTAATATAACAATCCCGCCCCACCCGAGGAAGCTGAGCAAGCGGGGGCGTTTCCGGTCGTTGAAAGGAACGGATGTTTGTTTGACCTTATTTCCGGCAGTAGCGGAAATGGCTACAAGAGGCAAACAGAACAGGTGTCTCTGAGAATTACGTGGGCGTGCGTGGGCGAGGTAAAATCCGGAAGTACCGGTTTGGAGATTATAAAAAAGACCTCGGCGCACGGATTTGAGACAGACAAAGACAGAGGCAGACAGAGAGCCAGACAGACCAGAGGAGCAACAGACGACCCCCCCGTCAACCCTTAGAAGCGCGCTCTCTCACTCTCTGTTCCCTAGGCTACACGGTTCATCGTCATCAATAAAAATATAACTCATATTTTTATATATATCCGGGTTTGTTGTATATTGCTATATAACAATATCATAATACCAAATATTCACAGGGGGAACTAAAAGATGGAAAAGCCTATGACAAAAAATTTTGTTTTATATACAATGTTTTAGATTTCTACGTCATATTTTCCATTGCCTGTTAATTCACTACCGGTGTAGTTATATTTTTGTAACTGTTTGATTTTGAATGTGTCTCCAATATGCTGTTCATCTTTTCTTGACCCATTTAATGATAAATATGTATTCTCTTTTATTACAGTTAATATCTATTTCTTTTGTGTTGCTGTCCTTTAATAGCTTATAAAATAGTTCTTTCTTGGTTTGTCATCAACACAGTGTCATTTGTTAATTTCATCCTGTAAGGACTTCAAGTTCTTTTAGGATCATCACATCCAGAGAGAAAATGTATCCTTGCTTACTCCTCTTTCTAAATTTGCATAATCAATGAACTGATTACAATGATTTAAAAAGAAACCTTAGTTTTCAGAAGTGAACTTGGGTTCAATAACACCTTAATATTTGCCTAATTTCACAAAAAAAGTGTCTGTGTTCAGGTGATTCAATTATGATAAAGACTCTTTTCACCTATTTAAAGAACAATGTTTAGAATAATTGAAGCTAATTAGAAAATAAAGAAATATGAGGAGATAATAATCTGATGTATAAGATAAAGCCATTTTTGTCTAAATAGATTTTTCCCACCCTATAATAATTGTGAACTTTCTAAAAGTGTCTAGATCTTTAGCATGGTTGTAAACTGTAAATAACTTTGATACTTTAGTCATATTAGATTCCACCCATTTGAGAATTTTTATTCATTTCAGTAAGTATTATTAAATATTTGTCATCCATCAGCAAATCCTGATATTATGTATTTTGCTAGCTCCTTAGTTAACACATATTTTATGCCCTGCCAATATCTAATAAATAATGGACTATTCTGTTTTGATCACAAGGAAAGACATAAAAAATTGTCAGAATTGCTATTTGATTTTAGTAAGGAAAAGAAGGTGATAACATTCTCATGTGTTTAATGACTGCTTCATTGAAATGGAAAACTGTCAGTATTAAATCTTTTCATTTGTACTCTCTTACTTCTCTAAATAATGAACTGCATTCAGATTTATTACTATTGCAATATTTTGTTAAAATTGCTAAGCTCAAATATTTACCAATCTAATGAGGAAATTTCCATGAGTATTTTTTAGTCATAGAACTCACAAGGAGCACATTCAATTATTAAATTAAAAATTATGATTCACTACAAAATGCAAAGAAAAAAATGTGAAAGTTTTGCATGTATTTCTTCTTGTATGTGCCATGTTCATTCAGGACATGGGCGATCATGTCTCTCCACCATTTCTTCTTCTTTGCAGCTCTTAATAAATTTTATCTTTTTATCTTTTCTAAAACCTGTTCTGTCATCCATTTATTCAAGCTTGCTAGGTAGGATAGGCTTTGTTTTGTTCAGTTCTTTTTGCCTTCAAACTGTTCTGTGAGTATCAAGTTTTCTAAGCCACTTTTCCTCATTATGTGCCCTAGAAATTTTAACTCACTTTTTCTGGTGTTAAGTATAAATTTGCTATATGTTTCCATTTGATATAAAACTTCCTTATTGTTCACATGATCAGTCCGTGGTATTCTCAATATCCTTCTGTAGAATCATATTTCTGTTGCTTCACCTGTGAGGAAATTTTCTAGCATTCACTTCCATATAGTAAAATGGATAATCTAATATTCAGAATTATTTACTTTGTTTCTAATTGTTGTATAGTGTTCTTTAACGACACATGACCAATAGTTAAATTTTATCTTGTTTGACTCTTTACTCTCTACTTTATTTCTTCTATAACCAGCATATATAAATAAATAAAATCCTATTTTCCAATGTTACGTCAAAATTATGTGCTGTTAGGTTTATTGTCCACCTGAGAATTCTGGAAGAATTAACTTTTGGTAAATCCTTTCTAGGATTAAAATATACTCTAGAAGTTTAAGATATGAATTTAATCAGAACTTCTTACCTAATAAAAACTGTCTAGCTCTCTTTGTGCTCCAGACAATGGCTAATTCCGCTTTTTCAATATTTGAATAATTTATTTCTGCGGTCATCAATCTTCTTGAAAAGTACATTATTGGATGGCCTTCTTGCAATAAAACTGCCGACACAGCTTGCATGCTTGCATCCATTGTTAGCATAACCTCTTTTTTGGGATCAAATATTTTTTTATAGTTAGTTTTCCTGCCAGTATCTTTTTTAAATTCTCAAACACTAAGTTTTTCCTTTGAGTCCATTTAAGCTATTCTTTTTATGCAGTTGAGCGAATGGTTCTATAAAGTCACTGTATTTTGGTAGGTATCATAAAAAATTACCCAAACCTGAAAGGGATTGTAACTCTTTCTTATTATTAGGTAAAGATACCACTGAAATTTTCTTAATTAACTTTAAACTTGGTGCTATACCATCTTTTAAAATCTGTCATCCTAAATATGATATTGAATCACAATCAGATTCATATTTATCTGTGTTTGTTATCCCAGTACTTTTTAACTTATTTAACATGTGTTCTGTTTTTTGTTATGATTCATCTTTAGTGGTGGCAATAAAACAAATATAATATTCATAAATAATCATGTTACTAATTTCATCACTTAACATGTTTTCTAGTGATCTCTGAAAAATAGCACTCCAAAAGTCATTCTCATCCATCTTAACAATACTATTGGGGTGTTTATTGTGGTCATTTCCTTGAATTTATCATCAATCTGCAACTGATTATAGGCAAATTTAAATTAATTTTTGCAAAAGCACTTCATGCCCAATAATTTGTATATTGTGGTTTTGCTATTGGGAATAGGAAAAATATCCAAGCATACTTTTTGATTTATGCTTTTTTTACAATCACCACATATTCTTAAGTCTTCAACTGATTTTTATAAAACTGCAAGAGGTCTGTTTATTGCCACCTGAAGAGACAGACTGCAAAATTATCTCCTCTATCATTTTCTTTAAAAATCTCTAAGTTTAGCAGCTGAATAAAAGCTAATTTATAGAATTGAAAATAGGTGGGGGCATTATTTTCATTGAATGGTATCCTTGCTTTATATTCATTTAACACTGCTGTTTTTACTTGTTTTGATTTCACAGTATTGATTAATTGCAAAGTATCCACCCTTAGAACATCTATTTTCTAGTAGTCTCTTTTCTTTTTCATTCTACTACTATAATGGGAATAATTTCAAATCAGTCACAGGTTTCAAAAGTTCCATTGAATTTGCCCAAAGATTTTTTTAATAAAAGATGCCATTAAGATTGTGGCTACCAATAATCAGTGGTGCTATATCTTCTAATTTTCTTAAAATTGCCTCACTGTATAGGTTGAATAAGTCTTACACTTCTTTTTATTATTTATGTCTACTAAATTCATTCTTTATTCATATGTAAGCAGTTTGCTTCCAGTACAGGTCCTAGATTATTCTAATAGTCTTCCCAAATATGTCCAGACCCTAGCATCTATTTTAGCTTTGGGTAGCATTTTATTCAAAAATAGACATTAAGACTGTATGAAAACTGCATATAGTAATCAAATAGATTTATTTGCTTTATTTTATAGTTGATTGATTAATAGATGATTTGAACATCATGTTAACCCTTGTCTAATTATTTAATGTTGATTATCAAAGTTATCAGACAAAAATCTCAATGGCTTTATATTGAAGTCAAAAGGTAGTTTGGTCAATTTTAAACTTAAATCTGCAGGCATTGACCTGAAGGTAGCCTATTTGTGTTTGTGTGTGTGTAGCTCTTATCCAACTGCAGAGGATTTAGTTAGTGTTTGGTAGGATCCATTGATTTCTTTTTTTATTTAATGTGTCCATTTATGTGGCCGATTATGGCTCTTCACAACTTTCAATCTATTGTAGCTCTAGGTAATATTTCATCTCCCTTCCAGTTCATATTCTGCTATCTATCAACCCTAGCTTGTTATGCATGTGATGTAGTCTGAAAAAAAAAAACTTACCTCATGGACGTTCATGCACAAAAGAGTCTTGTTGGGAAGCCATGCTGCTTTTATGAAAACAAAGTGCTGCAAATTCACGGCTACTACAAGAGTTGAGGAGATATAAATATGGCTGCTAAGTAGAACTCAGGGGTTTTTTTTTCTCGTGTGTTAGACTAACTTACCCATGCTCTCTTTGAGATGAGCTAGTGCTGCATTTTTCAATTTTGAGATTACTAATATACACTTTATTTGGAAAGATTATTTGTGCATTTGAGATTACTGATCTATACTTTATTTGGAAAGAACTCATGCTGTGTTCTTCAAGTTTCAGATAACTAATCACTACCTTTTTTTGAAAAGAACTATTTTGCATACTCAAGTTTGAGATTACACAATTACACGTGACTTACTGTTTCCCTCTGTCCCTCTTGCTTTGAGTATGCCTTGTGTATATCAAATTATCTATGCCCTCTTTCCTCATATGTCCTAGTAATTTCAGCTGATACTAAGTGCAAGTATCTTTTCCTTCCTATTTTTCTTAAAACTTACTTGCTGCTATGTTCTGTCTATAGTCTTCTCAACATTCTTCTGTAGAAAGTCATTTTTGTTATCTCAAGGCTCCGTTTTCTTACCACCATATAGAAAAAGTGATATAAGAAAAGTTGAAAACCCTTATCTTTGTTTCCAGCATACTTATCCATTTCTTAATGTTTTGTTTAGTTTTTGGAAGGCATCTTCAGAGCACCTTCAGATTTCTATATGGCCTTTTCCATTATCTGTTAAAACACTTCACAAATTTGTGTTCTTGTTTAGAACTTCCTCTGATCATATCTGGTTGAATCATGAAACTTTATGTATGAGTTGATTGAGGGAAATAGATTCAGTGTATATTAACATAAAGGAAATCTTATGTCCAAACACAGAGACAAACATGCATAAAGTCAGAGAGGTATAAAAAATAAAAATAAATTATTTGATATTGAATGAGTTAGCATGTTTTGAAATATCATTAAATCCACTTACCTTGGACAAAAATCATTCAAAACACTTTTTGTTAAATTTGACTGGTATTTCTTTTTATTATTTAGATTTTGACTATTCTCTTCATCTTTGTTGTTATTGTAATGTTTCGGCTGTTGTGCTCTTCTACATATTAGGTCCTATCATTGGTTTGAAATCAATTAGATTCTGACCCTTCACTTAGAGAATATACCAACATCCTGATAGATAACCTGAAAGAAATGCTGACATTCTGTGTATAGACAACATTCTTCCATTTAGAGTCTGATGTATTCTCACAGAAAGAAGGCTTGCCTGTGGGTTTACTGTTGTTACCATTAATGGCAAACATATATGGAATGATTTGAGGAAATATTTTTAGGAACAGCACCAATATAGCCAACATTATGGCTGAGATACACAAATCACTTCTTTGTATTCTAGCTGTTCCAGGAACTTGTACAAATACTACTGATCTGTGTGAACTCAGTAAGACCTTAAATTTTGTTCACAATAGAAAAATAAAACAATTATCAGTTAGTTTTCTTGGATGTGCTAATAATTGACACAAATGGGTTCAAGACATCTATATATCATAAGCTAACTCTCACCAGACAATACCTTGACCTTCAATATTCACTATCCATAAAGTGTTAAGAAAGAGATTATCTAATGCCTACATGCAGAAATAATTGGTGACCCAGATACAAAGGAAATGATCAGCACTGAATGTTCCCTTCAGAATAACAGCTATTTTGTGAACATAACATCAGCATCTACAGGCAGAACAGAAGTTGTGAAGGAGGAGGACTAGAAAACTGTTATAATAATATGATAAGCCCTTGCATCAAGGGCTTATTATAAAACATTCATTGAGTCCGTGGGCCAAAAAACATTAGGATAATCTTCAGAATCAGTGCTAACCTACATAGAAATCTATGCCAAGTAAAGCTTAGCACAGAGGAGAACATGACCAAGAACTGTGTGTACTCTAAATCTTGCTGCTGTGGCAAAGAATATAGAGGTGAAACTGAAAGTTAAACTGGAAGAACATTGAAAACCATATTTATGGGTGACACAATGAAATAAATTATGGCTGGTCATGGATGGAATATAAAAAAGAAAGCCATTTTTGCTTCACATATTTACTATTAAATGGGTAATTAAGGTGAAAACGTATAGAAAGTGCACTAATTTCTGAATATTCTATAGTAAATATATGTCAAGCTTTATAGAGCATATAATGTTTCTAAATAAAACTACTGCTATTACAATATGGGATATTTAAAAACAGCAGCAACAAAAACAAGAGTGGTAGAAAAATGAATGAGGCTGGTTTGGTTGTGCATCTAAAACATCAGATCTCAGCTTAAAATTTCTATAGCTTAAATCTTAGGGCTTAACGTTCTTGAACATAAAATTCAATGTGTTTTCTATATCTGTTTTTTTATAATGTTTGTGTATATTTAAAATATGTCTCAACAATACTTTGATAGTAAATTATGTGTGTGTGTAGTGAGTAAGAAGTCAAAGAGGCTCACCTGATGTCCCGTTGTGTCAGGAACACAGGTGTGTTCTTCAATGATCGATGCTAGTTCATAGATGATAGAGAAATCTCATCAATATATGTTTTCTTCATTGGTTTTGTTCAAGTGGACTAAGCATTTGTGGTGAATATTGCAGTCACCACAGTTATAAAGGCTAGCTGAAGAAAATTCAGTGAGAATATTATTCATTTTCTCAGATTTTCTGTCAAAAATTAGTGTCCCATTAATCATCTGAGAACAATAGAGAACAAAGATGAATGTCATGAAGTGGATAAGAGTCATTTGGAAGTACATTCAAGGGAGATCAGGATTCTGGTTTTTTGTGTCACTACCCCAGGGAAACCTGTGCTTAATGTTAGTGCCAAGTCTATGATGATTTATGTAGTCGTGTTTGGCTATTAGAGGTGAGTAGACCAGGATTGCATACCCCTGAATTGGGATTGAGCTCTGGAAAGTTGATTCCTCTCACTGGTGTATGATATGGTATACCTAGGGTATACTGTTTTTTAAAGCTGGGTTTGCTGCTGTTGTTCATTTTTATTGAGCATATGCTCATCTGAATCCTGATGAATAGAGCGAGAAGCAGAATCAAGCCAGAAATAGGACAAGAACAGTGCGGTTTCATCAAAGACACTGGAACAAGGAATGCCATATTTATGATTAGGATGCTCTCCGAAAGGGCAATACAAATGAAGAAGGATTTATACCTGTGCTTTATTGATTATGCAAAAGCGTTTGACAAAATATGCCACAAAGAAGTGATGGAGATGCTCAGCAGCCTTGACATATTTGGGAAAGACTTAAGAGTAATCAGAAATCTTTACTGGCAGCAAACTTCTTGTATACAGACAGGTAATAAATTCAGCAGATATACAAAGATAGAAAGAGGCATAAGACAAGGATGTGTCTTTTCACCAGATCTGTTCAGCTTGTACAGCGAGAATATTTTGAGGACCCTAGAAGTTATGCCTGGATTTGTCATTGGAGGCCACAATTTAACCAACCTAAGGTACGCAGATGATACAGTGCTGATAGCAGACACAGAAAGGAAACTACAAGACCTCCTTCAGGTACCTGAAGAGAGTGATAAGAAAGAACTACAAATAAACTGCAAGAAAACTGAATACATGGTCATCAGTGAAAAGGGCAGCCCAATATGCCAAATACAGGTCGAGGATACTAGAAACAAGCAGGTACAAAAATTTAAATACCTGGGAAGTGCTATAACAGAAGATGGAAAGTGCAACACAGAGATTCAAAGGAAAATTGGCATGGCAAAGGAAGCATTCCAGAAGTTGATTAAAAAATTAAGAAACAGGACAATTTTGCTCAAAACAAGGAAGAGAGTACTGGATTGCTATGTGTTGTCCGTTCTTCAATATGGCAGTGAATGCTGGACAATATCATCAAAGATGAAGGAAAAACTGGAAGCAACTTAAATGTGGTTCTACAGAAGGATGCTGCGAATATCATGGATTGAGCATGTGAGCAATGATGAGGTCTTGGAAATGATGTAAACAAAAAGGAAACTAATACTGAGCATCAGGAAGAGACAGCTGAAGTTTCTGGGACATGCAATGAGGAAGGAGGGCTTGGAGAACCTGATACTAACAGGCCAGATACAGGAAAGGAGAGACAGGGGAAAGCAATGAATAACATATTTAAAGGACCTAATCCAGTGGATGATGGAATGAGAGTTGCATGGTGTAACAGGAGAAGGTGTGCTAAGAACCACCAGGGATAGGGAGACATGGAAAGCCATAATTGACTATGTCCTAAAGGGACAGGGCACATAGAAGAAGATATGTTGCATAGTGGTTTTGTGGAAGAAAACGTAGTGAGATGGGCACACCCACAAGAGATACATGCATAAATAAGCTGGAATGCATTGTTTAAAGATATTGCCATAACAATACCCTTTATCATGTTATCAAGAGGCCCAACTGAAAAATACTGCATGGTCCAGAACCAATTCGCAAAATGACAGTACAATCGCCCTGATATTATACATGTGCTGATAGGATAGTCGTCTCCAGGGTTATCAAAAGGTTCAGATCCCTGACTTGCAAGTAGATATCACCAAAAAGCACAAAACGTTTATGTGCAGCATCTTTAGTGAAGGGAAAAATAACACAGAAGGAAAGATACAGACATGACACCCTGCATGTATATGTCTCATCTATACAAGAGTCATGGCAACAGAACTCTTCTTTGGGTCAGAAACCTATGGTATCAAGACAAGTTTCCTCATATATGGGAGGTCTAAAAGACCTATTCAAAGGTATGTGTTGATAACAGGGAGGCCATCTCTTGAGCAACTGGTTGGCTTTAAACTCAACCTATACTTCAAGTTTAGAGTTTTTCTCTTCCATACATATATCAAATATTTCAATATTTTGTGAATTTTGTTTGAAGGATGTGTATTATGGGCATTTGACCGAGAGGATAAAGCATTTGCTTTCTGACCATGAAAACTGGGTTTGAATCTCAAGAGAATCAATTTGTCAGAATTGTTTTGGGAGAGGCAATCCTATATAGCATTCTTTGGAAAGCACAAAACATTATACCACATTTGAGAGCTGTTGATGATTGGTTTAAGTCATGAAGTCACAAGTCATCATGACCAAGGGTTTGTGACTTCATTCTGGCCTTCTTTAAGCTGTTGATTATGCCAGATAATGCACTCTCTCTCTCTAAGTCTTGATCAGCAGTAGTTACTGTATAAACTACATGCGGTCTCTGTGGATGTTGAACAAATACTAATATGACTGCGAATGTGCCTGCAACAGGGATGCCCTTGTAGACAGGCATCCTCAGAGTATACAAATGTAATCAATATTTTACCAATATTCAATTTAAAATTTTTACTGTATGGTTTAATAATATCATGCTTCTATTTTGCATTGATTTTTCTGTTCTGTTTAGTGTGAATGTTATTTTCCCAGTAAACCACTGTTCTTAGGCACTGTCTCATAATTGTTTTTGTTTTGTTGAAAAGTTTTCTGTTTGACAAGTTTGCAGATTTGGTGTGACTGCTGGATTGGGGAATTTATTTAATTATGGCATGTATGTGATTGGAAGAAGTGTATATGTAAAATGGATTGTTGTCTGATTTTTTTTAATTACCTCCATGGAATATATTAATGGTAGAAGGTGACTTTTGGATTATTTTAATGTGTTTCAAATGATATTTCTTGGAAAAGATTTTATAATTTCTTTAAAAAAATTATTTGTTCTTGCCATTTCTAAGAATATGAGTCCTTGACATATTCTCCCAGCACGACCAAATTTTTGAAATGACTGAAAGATAAAACTTAACCAGCATTTTTGTAAGACTGATTCCGAATATAAAGAGATATCAAAAGCAACAAAAACAACCTGTGACCCAGCAACTGGATTCATGCTATCTCTCAGTTACATCTCTGTCTTCAAGCAGAGAACCACCAGTCAAGGCTCAGTCTATGGACAGAGACTAAACTGAAAAGAGTGGACAAGCTTAGTGCCTGATTCTGTGTATTTAGCAGGCGGTGGGGGGGGTAGATTTTGATCCTTGGCCTGAGTGTGATTGTGTCACATTCTGTCTCAATAGAAAGGCATAGGTAAATACTAGCATTCTGCAGCTCTGCTGGGAGATGTTTATCATTCCATTGTGTCTTTGTCTTCAGGCAGTGTGTGAATCATTTATGGATTCTGTCTGTAGACAGAGGTGCAGGTGAGGAAAATACTATGGGGAGCCTTACCCTGGGGAACAGCTGCTGAAGACTGGACCCTCTCATTGCACTAGAGTGAGAAAAATCACTGGTTACGCCCAAGACTAGTGCAACTGATAGTGGCAGAGGCTTGAGGAAATTATGTACCCGACTTGAGTGTGCTTGGGTTCCCTATATTAAGCCTGACCTTGTTCTGCATCTCAGTGGGGTGGTATGGGTAAATACTAGCCTTTTGCAGCCCAGAGGATTGTAGTTTTTATTTCCAGCAGCAGCCAACAGCCAGGCCATGGCCACAGCCAGCCCATGGCCACAGCCATCAGAAGCAGTTCCAGTTAGCTAGCCAGTCATCATCATCTCCAGGTTGCCTTCGGTTGTTGCTCCAAACATTTCCAGTAAGCATTTGGCTCATGCTGCTCCAGCCAGCTTCAACAGGGTTCCTTTACCAAACATCTCCGCCAGCACCAACAATATGCTATAAACTGTCCTTTTCAAGACAACAATATTCTCATCCTTGAAAAGTTATTTTTTGCCTACTACACTTGTAACATTATTTTTTTATGTATTTTCTGTAACAAAAATAACTTTGGCAGTGTTTTTTTTGTTGCTCAAGATTTTTATCTATTTGTTCGTTTTCAATCATTCAGTATCTGTTTGTGGGCTAATATAGCACCCAGGTTTCTGCTCTGCCATAGATGATCATTTTGCTGCAATTCAAATGAACCAAATAAACAACAAAATACATCAACCATAGTACCTGATGCAAGGCTGAATGCAAAAATATACCAGCCAGTTCAATTTAGAGCATTTCCTGAAAGTACTAATTCTGGCAGTAGATTAGCTTCAAATGGTAAATCCCTGAATCTTTTAGCAGCATGGTAAATTGAAAGCTGGGACATAATTTTTAATAATATATTTTTGCGAAGAAAAATGAAAAAGTTATGGATTTGTCCCAAGAAGCCTTGGCAGCTTCATACCTATCACCTAGCTGGTGAACCTTTGGTACAAGATATATATATATATATATATATATATATTTGGGCAGATATATATATTTCTTCTCAATATGTTTTGTTAAAAATGACTGACAGGGAGGAATTTTATTAATTTTTGATTTAATTTTTTCTTTTTTTCCGTTATTCTTGCATGTTTCTGATTTTTCTGGAAATAAGTAGTGTAAAAATATTCCATTATTTTTTTTTAATTTCCAAGCATTTTCTGACACTTCACTGGACATTGTCAAGGATGTTATTTTTCTGATGTTGTTATTTTATCCTCATGTTTTGACTGTGTGTGCTTTTTTTTTTTTAATCATTTCATCCCAAGTTGATCTAAGCAGTGACTTAAGTTTGTTGGAGCAGAAGCCATCAAAATATTTGTAGAACAGACAGAGGGAAGCCATATCCCATCAGTGAGAAAGTGGCTGGAATCGAACTGCCAAGTCGATACCTATCACATTACTGATTCTCCGTTGAAGTCTGTCGAGAACATTGAGATGAACAGCAGGAGTGCCTAACCATATATGACAGCAGTATTCCATGCGTAGATGAATAGTTGATCTGCAAGATGGATTCAGGAGGAAAAAGCATCCTGGCCTGACACAGTGATCCAACCTTCCTAGCAGTGGATTTTGTTATTGATTCAATGTAATGGTTCCACTTGAGATCGGAAGATAGGATAAGGCCGAGGAGTCACAGTATATTGCTCGCTGGGAGACTCGCTTGGTCCATGCTTATGGGAGACAGAAGAGGTTGTCTGTGATGATTGACAGAGAGCAGCTTTGTCTTAGGTGCATTGAAATTTACAAGCCAATTCTTTCCCCATTCCACCATTGATTGTAGATCCCTCTCAAGATCAGCAGCAAGGTTATGTTTGTCTGCCTCACCGAACTTCTTACTGATGCGAGAGTAAATTGTGGTGTCATCTGCGCAGATGCCTACTTGGCACTTGATCACATCCGGGAGATCATTTATGAAAATAAGGAGGAGTGTCAGGCCTAGGATAGAGCCCTGAGGGACACCAACGTTTGTACATTAGGACTTGGAGGCATGCCCATTAAAGATGACCTTCATTATGCAGTTAGATATATGTGTGTGGGTGTGTGTGTGTGTGTGTGTGTGTTACTACCCCAAGGGCTTATGGTCTATCACGTTGAATACACTAGTTCTCGCTCGATCACCGAAGTTAAGCAAAGTTGAGCCTGGTCAGTACTTAGATGGGTGACTGCTTGGGAATACCAGATGCTGTAAGCGTATAGTGACGGATGTGCGTTGTGGTGCAGTGGATATCGGCTCGGAAAGGGAAATCGGTGAGCCGAGTTCGAATTCCAGTTGAATACCCTGCATTCACTTAAGCACTGGTGTCCTTGGGAAAAGTATTAATCTGTCCGTTCCCTCCAGTTATGGGTTAAATAACAAGGGTAGGACTTGGGGACCCTGCTCTTAAAAACAAATCCCAATGAATGGTGAAAAGAAAAATGTTGTAAAAATAAAATAACCTTACCCAAAATCATTGGTTATGACCTTCAATGATCCCATAAGGATTGATAGGTCGTTAAGCCTCAAAAACAAACAAAACAAACTACCCCAAATTTCAGGAAGGAAAATTGCTAAAAAATGAGGTTCTTTATTGTTTCAGTTTGTTTAATGTGTTATGTTTGCAGATTGATATTTCTGACCAAATTCTTTTAAAATTCCAGTAGCATCTTGTATATTATTAGGGAGATTTACAATATAGTTGAGACTGTAGGTGGAAGTATGAATACTTACCCCTTATTTAAAAAAAAATTTTTACACACAGCTCATATAATCACCCACCTTTTAGGTTTTTTTCCTACAAACTGATATGTTATCAAAAGTAATGTAACCAGTAATTTTCGACCACCTTAATCTCACATATTTTTTTCTAGAGTTAAATATATAAACTAAAGAGACATTTTTTTATACTTATAGATTCTGCTTAGCTTAGCACTGCATAAGGCCAAGCCTGGATCAAAGCATAGGAAGATTGCTGTTACCTAATATTTCTAATATGGAAAGCAGATCGATCTTGAAAATCAACATTCAAAATCTTAACATTTTCCTTGATATTTAACACCAACGTTGGTCTTCTTCTTCTATGTGTCATACCCCTTCAGGATGTGGGCGAACATGGCTCTCCAGAACTTCTTGTCCTTTGTAACTCATAGTAAAATTTGTCTTTTCACTATCTCTCTTAAACCCTGTTCTGCCAACCATTGAAAGAAGCTTGTAAAATATATCATGTATTGCATTCCTCTGTTCCTCTTGCATGACTTGTCAGTGTTATATTTTCCAAACCATCTTCCCTCATTATGTGTCCTAGAAATTTCAACTGTCTCTTTCTAATATTAAGTAAAAGTATTTTCACAGCTTCTGTTCTGATGAGCTTATCTCCCTGGTGCCCTCTCTACATGAATTTACTTGAGTTACTAGACTGGCACACATTTTACAGTCAGAACAGGCAAATTTAAATATCACTTCTACTTTCACAGTTTCTTTTCTCACACTTTCCACCTGTGGAACTTGCTTGCCTGATAGCTACAATTTCCAAAAGTTTAAGTGTAACAGCAATTTTTTCTTATCCTTTCCCCAAGAACCCTGTATCTTGTTGTTGTTCTTTTTTGCTCTTCTCTTGCATAAAACCCTTCACACCAGTATTTCTATCCTTCTCTAACCCATTCTCCAACACCTCTTGTATCTTGTTTCTCTTTCTTTTTGCTCTTCTTTCATGTAATCCCTGTGCATCAGTGGCAGTACTGTCTTGGTTGGGGTGAAATGGTTATAAAAAAAGTGTCTCTTTGTTTCCATTTTCTCTAAAACTTTCTCATTGTTCACATGTTTAGTCCATGGTATTCTCAGCATCCTTTTGAAGAACTACATTTCTTTTGTCACAAGTCTTTTCTTTCTTATTCATCATTCACTGTCATAGAGTACTTTCCATACTCTATTAAAACACTTCCAAGATATTTAAATATTTGTACTTGCTTGATTTTAACATTTCCAATTTATAATTCACAAGTTAATTTTAATATTTTTCTTTTGTTTTGCATTACCATTTGTGGTGAATATTTCTTTTCTTATCGTCATCTTTTGCTAAATGTTTATTTTTATAACATTTTTTAATAATTCCTCTAAGCTTAGAAAGATAAAGAAATGTTTCTTTCAATGAGGATCAAAATTGTTTTCTCTAGTAAATGGCCGTGTACTTGTAAAATCTGCAATACAAACCAGTATATACATAAAATCTAATTTCCTGATATAATGATTGGTAGAACTGGTTCAATTGCACTGTTTCCGCTGAATGACTTTAGTTCCTTGACTTAACTCCTTGCTTGTCTATAAATAAATCTTTTATTTACGTAAACTTAATTTAGCTCTGATCAGCATGTCTCTCAAGTGAGCATGGGGTTTTATAAGTTAACACTAATGCATTCAGATTACCAGTGTCTGGTCGGTCAGCGTTCATTGCAGTTTCGGCTTTTCGAGTGGGTATCGAGTATCAACTTTCATCAGTGATACTAATAAGTAAATGCCAATTTTGTAACTTTATTGAACTCATTCTCTTTCTCTCTCTCTCACCGTTCTCTCTTTTTTTCTCCATATTTCTTTCTTCTTACTCTTCCTTATTTTATATCACTATTGCTCTTTGCTCTCACATAATTATTTTGCTCCTTAAATATTATTCTTTCTCTCTCTGATCACTCTTGTTCTTAAGTGTCTTTCTCTGTTTCTCCTCTCTTTTTTCACTGACTTGTCATTTGTTCTTAATGTTTTTCCCTCTTTTTCTCACTCATCTTTTTTCTTTATCTTTGTCTTTTTTTATTTCTAAAAACATTCCTTTATCTCCTCCCCATTTTTAATTATTTTCACCATTTTTCTGTTCTCTGTTTTAAGCTTTTGAATTTTACTTTTTTATTTTCTAATTTTATTCTTCATATTCTGCACTTTTATCTTTCCTCTTTCTTTATTTTTCTATCTTTCTCTTCTTACCACTTTCTTTTTTATTGTTATTTCCTCTCTTTTTCTTTTCTTATTCTTTAATCTTTCTTCTACACCCTACTGTCCCTCTCTCAAGTTCTTCTCCATTTCTTTTTCTTGATTTTCTTCTTTTTTCTATCTTCATATCCACATTTTTTTTTTTTTTTGCTCCTATCAATTTTTCTGTTTCTTCTCAACTGAACTTTAGGCCAAACATGGAAGAATTATCACATGGCAACACACAAATAAATCAGAAGAAAAAAAAAAGAAGCAAAATGCATTATTTAAGTTCAGACTAATATTTTCATTTTTATGTTTCAGTCACTCTACCTTCTGGTCTTCTTCAGATGTCTGTTGAGCTGGCTAATCCTGAGGAGATTTTGAACTGAAACCTTTATTCTCTGTGCCCATGTCGACAGACAGTGAAGAAGGCCAGAGAGCATTGTGATAATAACAGTAAATATGAAGACATTAGTTTGAATATAAGAATGATAACTCCTCATAAATTCCCACACACACACATAATAATTTTGTTAATAATTACCTCTGTATTTACAATATAGTGTTCTCAGAATGACCCCATTTTCACAAAATTTATGTCATCTACATTAATCAGTGACCATCACAAAATAATTACAATACATTGGAAAGAAAATGATTTTTTACTTCTTTTGATGGATTCTGCAGTTAATAGATGTTTTTATATTCTTCAGTTAAGGATATTTTTTTTAATTATATGGAATAATTGTTATAAAATATGCATAAGTAAATTTATTTTGTAATTTTACTTCACACATTACTACTTTCCCTCCTCTTCTTGCTTAGTTCCAGTACACTGCTGTGGAACATAGGACCACAACCTCACCACACGAGATGATGCTGCTGTGATTTTTTTAACAAATAGTTTTTATGGTGTGTTTATCAACTTTGAATTCAATAAAGTCCTTCTCCTAGACTGGTTACCAACGAGGACTAGATAATCCAGTCTGTGCAACTATTTGATCCATAGATGGGAGAAAAAGAGATTAATTTATATTTTTCCAAGGATATTTGGGCGAAAGTAAACTCAGCAAACTCTACCGGAATTTGAACTCTGGATGTCAATTCCACTTTCGGTACATATCCTATGCCAAAAGCAATAAAATAATTAACTTCAATTACTTTTGAGTATTTACTGAAATAAGGAATTCATTGACGTGCTTTTGTCTAAAAATTTCACAAAAATACACGAATAAAAAAATAAAAAGCTCAGATTAAAAAATTATTAGCTCACACCTAACACCTTAAGCAAGTGAACACTAAGATGACCACTTAATCTTCTTGGAAGAATTTCTAGAACCTAAATTTCATTTTTAAAAGGCTGTCAAATTTGGTTAAAGAGGACTCTCAACTCTGCCAGCATTTTCTGAATTTACCAATATGAAATACAGAGAGGAGTTGTGAAAATCTAGAGACTGGCCCTTAAATAGTTTTACTTGTTTTTCAAAATGTGAATAAATTATTTTAAGGAGAAATAAAATATTGGGTTATTTTGTGGTTCATGATTCATTGATTTATAAGTTACCCGATTTCAGTAGAATTTGCATAAGGCGTCTCGGAAGAGAAAAGTTTGTAAATTCTAAGCGTTTTGGTGATTTCTGCCGTACCCTGTGAATCGATTGGAAAATTTTTTGTGTACATCAAACGTTCATGTCATGATCGAAAAGTGACCCAATTTTGATAGAAATCGGACCAACGGCTTCGAAGAAGTAGGGTTCGTTAGAATGGAAACACAAAAACAGAGAGACATACAGACATATCCATTTTTAGATATAGATAAGAACTTTTCTCAATTTCAGAAGAAACAATAGACAAATCTATAAATAAAAATGCTCATAAGAAATATTTGTTGATCCTTGTAAAGATGTTCAGTTGTGTAAGCAACCCTTGTGAACCGGATAATTTATAAATTGAATCAAGAAAGCAGAATGGAATAAAATGTAAGTTTATCTTCGGTTATCACCCAAATGCATAAAGATTTCTACGCGAGCTCATGGGTTGATCGTTTGTTTAAAGTAGATTATGAGCCGATTAAGTATGAGTTATTTAGAATCTTTTCTGAATTGACAGAAGTGTTTGAAGAACAGAGAAATAAGCAAATATTTCCAGTTTAATAAACAACTTAAGGAACAAGTTATGCGATTCTGGATGAAAAATGAATTTCTTTTCATAACTTATTATAAATAACAAGTAATAATTATATATATATATAATATTTCAGTTTAAATACTTTTAGTGTTAATTTTAATGCGTAGGAAAGGTTTATAGAACATGAATATAAAGAAGCAAGTTAGGAAAGAAAAAGAAAAATATTAGGTACAATAAAACATTTAACATGCTGATGACATTATACAGAAATGTAGAAAAAATTAATTGTTAAAGCAAAAAAAGAAAGAAAAGAAATGTCACTAGAAGTCAACGTGCAGACAGAATCAAAATTTAAACTCCAATCATAGCTCGTTTGTCATTAATTTTATCGGTTACTTCATGACACCAGCTTTGAAAGTGATATCACGTATGTTTGGAAAAAATGCTACTGATTGGTAATGGTGCTATTAAAACGTTTCCTTATAAGCAAGCACACGGCATTCATTGAACATGCAGCCAGTGCTACCATAGGTTGAAATTTATGAAATCTTACTATTAAAACAATTTTTTTAGGAAAGCAGCTTTCACAGATCCACTGTTAAAACTATTTCCAGTGTTAATGGTTTCCATTCTAATATTTTCTTAATATTGTGAAAAGTTAAGATCTTGATTATGTCATTATTTTCTCTTCGAGTTGCATGTGATTTCTATTTCTTTTGCTATTGTTGAAAGTTCTCAAGTGATGTGGTTTCTGCTATTTGGTAAGGTTTTTTTATTTGTGATTCTGTTGCAGCAAACCACGAGGTTTTAAGAAAGTCCTCATAAAGACCTACATGATGAGAGATAAGATATTTTCAAATGAGTTTGATGCCATGCATCCATATGAAAATTTTGATCTGACGGGTCTGTTTAAGAACATGGCACATTAAATAACCATTTTCCCGCAAGATCTTTTGAAAATATGCATTTGAAATTCTTAGTATCTGTGTTGTGGGAAGCATATAATTCGTTGAAAATAGCAGGTAACTTCTCGTTCTAGCTCTATGATCATTTACTTCGACACATTTGTAGCATAAAGATATGAATTGTCATTCTGAAAAATCAGTAGGCCTATTTGCTCAAGAATGTTTTTTCGTTTCAAACAAGTCATTCAAACAAAGCAGTTTCATATTGTATCCTTACACATTAAAAGTTACTCTAGAAGAAATTTACATTGCATCTGATAATTGCTCATTTTTAAGAATATTCGCTTCAAAGAAACGTATTCCCACGCATACTGCAAACAGACTACAGCATTGGGCTACGATTTTATTCAACTGGGATTTCATAATAGAATTTCTATCATGCAAAAGATTGGGACATGCAGATATAAAAAAGATTTTGAAGATACTGTGATTGCTTCGCTGGAATCCGAAAGCGGAATTAAAAGCTTGGTGTGCAACACTATTAAAGAATTACCTGTCGCAATAGACGATATGAAAATTAATTCCAAAAATGATATGTTTAAAAAAGAAAGAAGAAAACTATGAATAATTAAAATTAAATCTGGTAACAATAATACAGCATTTTTTATTTGTGGTTAAGTACTTTTGTACGCGGAAAGAGTAGTAATTCTAATTACTACAAAAATGAAACAAGTTCACGGAGGACATCTGGGAATAGTTGGGATAAAGTCTCTGATGAGAAGGTACGTTTATTAGCCTTCATTGGCAAAAGATATTCAAAATACAGTTAGAAGTTTTAATTCTTGTCATTCAGGAGCAAAATCACCACCTCTAAATTATCCGGCATCGCTAAGAACTGGTAAACCGTGGACAAGACTACATATAGACTTTGCTGAACCACTAAACGGTTCATACTAATTAATTGTGGTTGACAGTTTAAAAATATGGACTGAGATATTGAAGTGTAAATGACCTACTACCGCAGTAACGATTAAATTCTTACGTGAACTTTTTGTAAGGTTTGGGGTGCCTGACAGTGACCTGAGATCCGATAATAGAACTCAATTTACACCTAATGAGTTTTAAAATTTATGCAAAAACTATGCGGTTGAATATTTGACAAAGCTGATTTATCATCTAAAGTTGAATAATAAAGCTGAATGGTTTGACACTTTTAAAAGAACATTAAAAAAACTTAAGGTTTGGGAACTGAAGAAACGACAATGAGAGAAGTTTTGAACGTAAATCGAATGACGTTAAATGCAAAAGTCATTTCCAAAATGTCACCCGCAAAACTCATGTTTGATAGGAAAGTTAGATCCATTTTTAACAAATTAGTGCCAGGGAATAAAAAAAAAGTCAACAATAAAGTCTTCTTTAAATGCTTTATGGCTGGAAAGACAAATTGGTAGGAAGGGGAAGTATCCAACGCCTTCGTAGTAAAATGCACACTGTCGAATGTGGACAATTTCATCATAGAAGGCATATAAATCAATTGAGATCTAGATACTCACGGAATAATCAACCAGTACAATTTAATTCACCAATGGGCATATTTTGCGATACTTTGAAGTAACTTTTCCTATGACTAATGTTACAATACAAAGCCAGAATAAACAAAAACATAATCCGACTGATTATGTAAGTGAACCCATGTCGAAGAAGGTATCGGCTAAACAAAGTGCATGTCTATAATGAAAAGTGTTGTGGAGATGAACACGCCTATCCAGAATATGACTTGGACTCGTCCTAATAGCATATATACAGGCACCTGGAATCGTCAATTGAGACCGGCTACTTCTTTTTTTTGTTATGGGAATTTATGTCATGCCCCTCCCCACATATCATTTCATGATATAGTTTTAAAGATATTCTTGTATTTATTATTTATAATGAAATTTTATGCTCCTTTGGGGATTTTAGGTCCCTGGTAGGTTTGAGGTATTTTGATGTATGGAGGATTAAATGCAGATGAACAATTGCTTGTGATGAATGAGAAAATTGTAAAGTATGTTTGGGTCGCGAGTCGGATTAGCTAGGTATAGGATAGGTACTGAAGACCAATCTGAGTTTTTTGCCCCCCATCGCAAATCAGGTTTGTGCCACAATTGTATTATATACAATAAATAAAGAAACCGGGCTGCTTCGTCTGAGGCAAACAGACAAGAACCCAACCCCGCGTATGTGGCGTCTTCGGGAAAAAGTTTTTACCTCAGTGTCGCGCTTAGAATATTCAACGTAAGATCTTTGTCCTCTCATCCCCTGTTCTGCTATCCATTTACATTTTTTTGCAGGTTACTCGCTTTTCCGTCTGCCCCTCTTGCGTTCAACATGTCATGAGAATGTCAACTTCTCTAAATCCACTTTTCTCATTATGTGTATTTTAACCTTTTCTTTTTAATTCTCAATATATGCTTTCTTCTTGCTTCCATTAACATAAACAATTCTCGTTATTGGCAGAATCAGTCTATGGTATTCTCAGCATCCTTTCGCATGATAACGACTCTTTTTATCTGTGAGGAGATTGTCCGGCTATATAGGAAAATTGATATTACATAACAGTTTATCACTATTCTCATTGTTTCTAACAGAATTTTCCCGCTTCTTAATATATTTCCTAGCTTTTGGAAGTCCTCTTTAACTATTTCAATCAGCGTTCAGATTTAGATATCACATTTTCTGTCCTCCGTTTAAAAAGTCTTCAGATACTTCAATTTTCTTACTTGCTCGATTTTGGTGTCTCCAATTCGTAACCCGTTTCTTAGGCTATTCTACATTCTTTTTTATTTCTACGGTCGATGTTAAGTCATTTCTTCTCGCTTGACACTGCGATAAAAGCAGGTTTAGCCATCAGTCGAGTGTTCACGTTGGCTTATAATTAATGACCATTAGTCGAGACTCATAGGCAACAGATGATATAAGTGGCAGAATTTAAAGTAAAGGAAACAAATAGAAGTGAATTTACATATATGTATGCTTGTGGTATATTCTTTGAGCATAATTTTGTGAAGAAGTGTATTTTTATGAAACACCAAAAATATGCAATCTGGCTAGCAAACGAAAAATAGACATTGTTTTGATAAATATTTGATTGTTGTCAAAGTTAAGAATGCTAGCAAAATTCCCCGTGTCAGGAAAATATTTGATTGTTTTGAAAACAGCGTATCCAAGGTTAGATAATGTGAGCCTTGAAATAGAGTAAACAAGGTTCTAAAAATGACGTAGTCGCTTATATAAGAGAGAGGTTAATAGTTGTCGGGCAGTCGGTGAGCATTTGACATCGGAACCTAAACTGAGTAAGACACTAGTAAAACCGCGGATAAGCACGGCCTTCGGCTGGCTCATTGCGTGTGTGCTGATACCTTCGGCCGCACATCCTACTCTATGCCACGCCACCTGAAGCGGAATGAAGAAAATGTTGTATGTCTTTATATATACCTGTTACAGTCGACATTTTATTAAGTGAGAATGTCGTTAAAGATAAGATAACATGTTTTGGACCCCGTCGTCGAATTAATAAACGTCGTTCCATCGAAGGGTACTATACAACATTTATGTCGTTTTGTTTACAGTTTAAATTTTGTCGTCCTTAGCTCAAGGTTATACAGTATATGTTGCGCTTTAATACAACATACTTATATATTTAGTCATTGGCCTTAAAGTTTTAAGCTGAGTTGTTTGTTCACTAAAATCAAACAAGTGCAGAAATTTAAATACCTGAGAAGTGCGCTAACAGTGCGACACTGAGATCCGAAGGCTTATTGACACGGCCATAGATGCATTTCAAAAGGCTGAGTAGAGTATCGAGAGACAGGAAAAATTCGAGAACTGGATTATTAAGTGATTGTTCTTCAATGTGACAACAAAGGCTGGAAGACCTTATCAAAGAAAGACTTAAATCAACCGAAATGTGGTTCTACAGAAGGATGCTGAGAATAAAATGGACCGAACATGTGAGCAACTATGAGGTTTTGGAGAGGATTGACAAGAAAAGGAAATTGATACTTGACATCAGTAAAAACAAAACAGCAGAAGTTTCTGAGACATGTAATGAGGGCTTGGAGAATCTGATACACACATGACAGAGAGGAAGAGAGACAGGGGAAAGAAAAGCATGACATACCTGACGTGCTTGATTAAATGGATGGCAGAGCAGGGTTTGGGAGGAGTAACAAGAGAAAATGGTATTGAGATCTACAAGGGATAGGAAGGTGGGAGGCAATAATCGCCTACGTCCTGAAGGGACACTGCGTATAGAAGAAGAAACGATGTCTATTCACAGCCAACTGTTTGCTCAATCACCAAGCAGTATAATAACTTTTCAATCAAGCATAGAAAGCATATGTTCTGGCGGCAAATTCGTGAGGCAAAATTATGCATCTGGTAGAAAGAGTGTTTTAACGGTTATCGTTTTATTGACTTACGTTACATGACAGTTGACAGCATTGAATATTTCACATAAATCTAATCATCAAAATTGAAACCTATTTTTCTTTATCTGAAAAGTTGTAGCTGCATTTTTAAATCAATTATTCAACGAAAACGTTGTATTAAATTAATTTTAGATCCTTTTCGCTAAATTAGGCTGTATGTCATTTTGATTCGATGTGCTATTTAAATAAAAGCATGAAGAACTAGTCTGTCACGCTAACTAAACCCGAAAGATCCGTTGAATTTTAGAACCAAAAAGATTATCGTTAAAAATTTAAAAAGAAAATTGCACATGAAATGAAATCGAACAGAGAAATACTCCGCCCTTCAAAAAAATCTTTTTGCTTAGAACTATTAAAAAAAACAAAAAAACAAAAAAAAAACACATTATCTCGTGAGTTCTCAGTCAAGATGTCGATGAATACTGCATAAAGAATTGCCACAACTTCTTGGGAAAGGAAGTGAAGTAATTTCTCATAGAGAAAACGATGGGGAGACCACTCCACTGTCTTTCCTAAAAAGTCATGGCAATTCGCAGATATTAAAAAAGGTGTAGAGAGCTAATATCGCTTATATCCTGAAATGGCAATTAAAACATTTGGAATATGCAAACAAAAATTAATTATAGTAAGACCTAGTTCTCACCATCTTCCTCGAAGTTTTCCTCTTGTATTTTTTACCCAGTTTCATAAAATGTGCTACTCACAAAAGGTCGCAAATGCTAATTGCATTTCGTTAGCAGGTATTGTTTATATTCTCTGATATTCTGAATATAACCCATGTTATTTATTTATTTTTCTCTCGACCACCTTACTTTTTCTAGGATGAGAAGTTATCATTATTTACTCCCGAGTTATTCTTATTGTTGTTGTTATCACAAAGTGTACGGCCTTTCTTCCCTGGCCTTCATTGGATACTTCTCGAAGTTTACGCAGATAGACAAGCACCTGATGAAGACCGGAGCGCACAACGGTCGAAACGTTGTGATAAAAAACAATAAAGATGAGAATAATGGTTCGGATGTGAATAATGTGAACCTTACTCTTCTTACTATTAATAACAAGTGACACAAATATCAACGCCAAAATGTTTCAGAGAAAATGTTAAACTCCTATTAGTATTTCATGTTGTCACTCGTTCATGAAAACGGCTGACATTTACTTTGTAGCAGCCACAGATCTATTTCCTTTAGCGAATCAATGCCCCCGACCGGAGATTCGGTCACTCACTGACCAATCAACGGGCGGAGCGCATTGATTCCTCTCTAGAACTATTTTTCCTAGTCCTGTTTGTAGAACGGAGGAAAGCAGAGAGCCACTAGCCAGCGAGAGTAACGGACGCCTCTCTCACATCGCTGCCACTGATTCCCCATGGAATGCTTTCGCGGAAGACGCTGCTGCTAGCTTCACCATGGACACTTACATACTACCAATCTTGTATGTTTACTATGTAATAAACCATTCTCTGTTGTTATTCTAAAAGCAAGTTTCGTCATTCATTTGTGTGCCTAAAAAATATAGTGTTGGGGAAATTAAGCATTTCCCATAACACCTATAAAATGGTGACCCCGAATGGCACCTTAGGATTGCGAAACAAATTTAAAAAAAAAATAACAACACGAAACTCGGCCTCCACTTTCGGACAACAGTACAAGCAAAGTTAAAAGGAGAGAGAGAAAAAGCTTCCTGACTCAAAGAACCTAAAAAAAAAAAAAAAAAAAAAAAAAAAAATACAACCACCCACGAATTTTGTTTGTGACACACGTGTGCGTTAAATTCATTCGTCGGCTGGGAAGACATTGGCAAAAATTTTTGCCCTCAGTAAAACAATCTTTCTAAACAGAGATATCATCTTTCGTTTTGCTAGACATACCGACGCCCATTCCCAAGTGGTCAAATAGGAAGATAAAAGATTCTCCCTTTACTCAAATAACATTTTTTTGAACACGTGCCTTTACAACAAAAACACCAAAAACTTTCCGACGAGGAAGTATCTTTTCAGCCCGTACACAAGAAAAACACCAACTCAAGCAAGCATAACGAACATTACATTTTGTTCAAAGAAAGTTCAAAATAAAAAAAAGAAGAAACTTACTACTCTGCTCTGTTCAACTGACCACGTGGTACAAAAAAATATATATATATATTGATTGCAATAACAAAAAAAAAAAGTGAGTAATACACCTTTACATTTTATTTTTTCGAAAGTTAAAGCTAAAAGAGCGCCTCCTTCCTTAACATTTAACTTTCCCGCCTAAATGGTGATTGGGCGACGCCATCTTTAATTCCAACTTTTGTTTTTAAGACAGGACTTGAAACTGACAGTTATCTCCCTTACTAAGGAACCTTAAAGCAGCACCTTTCTCTCTTTTAACAGGAATATCACTATTTTCTTGTGTCTTTTGAAATGTTTTCCCTTTCGTTTCTTTCGCATTGAGACGTGTTTCTTTGATATATTTTTTCTTTATGGTGGTCTGTCGTCACGCTATATATTAAAAAGAAGATGGCGACTACTTTACCTGCTTTCGCTGGCGACGTTCGAGTTTGGTTTGCCCAACTCGAGTCATATTTTATAGCGAACAACGTCGTGGAGCAGCGGCAATTGCCTATTTTATTTAGTGCATTTCCCGCGTCATTGACACCAGTTGTCAAAGATTTGATAACTGACACCCCCCTTAATGCTACTTATGACAGTATTAAGCGGGAAGTTCTGCTCCGGACGTCGCTATCAGCGGAAAAGCAGTTTCAAACTTTAGTCAATGACGAGTTGTTGGGAGACCGCATGCCAAGCGAATTGCTCCGCAGAATAAGAGAGCTGGCAGAAGATGTCCCTGCTGATAGTGCTATTATAAAGCAACTTTTCTTCTCACGATTGCCCCCTCAAGTAAAGGCAATTCTGGTACCCATGGTAGAGAAAAGCTCAGTAGACGTAATAGCGTCCTCTGCAGATAAAGTGATGGAATTCACCATGGGGCCTATTACCGCGTCCATTCCTCAGCCAAAGGCTGAAGTCTCTACCCTCTCTGCTGCTGGGAACACAAGCGAAGGTACCACACAAGTGGCGATACTCAAAGCAATAGTGCAGCTTACCAATGAAGTAAGCAAATTAACCGTACTTAATTCACAACAGCCTAGACGTCGACATAAAAGTCGTTCGCCATCCCCACACCACCGCCGCCATTCAAGCAAGCCAGGACTATGCTATTATCACAGTTGTTTTGGCGCTAAGGCTCGGAGGTGCAAAATGCCCTGCTCCTTTTCAAACCAGGGAAACTTAAATCTGGAGAGCTGAGCACGGCACACTCTCTACAAGATCTATGTAACAACCGTGCCTATTTTATCACTGACTCCAGGTCCCAAGCACGTTGTTTGGTTGACACAGGAGCAGCTTGCAGTATCTGGCCACTGAAACTCCTCACTGAGAAGCCGCCACTGTCGCCCATCACACTGCAAGCGGTAAATCACTCCCCTATTCCCACGTACGGTCAAATTTCTCGTTCTCTGGACTTGGAATTACGGAGAGACTTTACATGGATTTTTACTGTAGCTGATTTACCATACCCCATTCTAGGCTCGGACTTTCTGCACCACTTCAACCTTTTAGTGGATATGCGCAAGCGACGACTTATTGACGGCAATACGGAACTTTCTGTCATGGGTTTTAAGGCAAATATCTCACCTATCAGCCCGGTATTTTTCATTGCCGCCACTGACGAACCATACCTAACATTACCCAGAGTTAACTAACTTAAATTTCGTTGTGAGCAAATCAACTCACTCTACAAAACACCACATCGAGACCACTGGCGCTCCGGTGTTCTCACGCCCTCGCCGCCTCCCTGCTGACAAACTAAAGGCGGCGAAGGCAGAATTTAACCATATGCTGCAGCTGGGAATTATACGCCCCTCGTCCAGTCCATGGGCTTCCCCTTTGCATATGGTTCCAAAGCGTTCTGGAGATTGGCGTCCGACTGGGGACTATCGACGACTAAATGCCATTACGGTACCTGATCGTTACCCAATCCCACATATACAAGACTTCGCTTCATCCCTGCATGGTTGTAAGACCTTCTCCAAACTAGACCTCGTTAAGGCTTACCATCAGATACCAGTGAACCCAGACGACATACCCAAAACTGCAGTAACTACTCCATTTGGAGCGTTTGAATTTTTAACTATGCCTTTTGGTTTGCGAAACGCGGCTAGTACCTTCCAACGCTTCATGGACGAAGTAGTGCGTGATTTGGACTTCGTCTATAATTATATAGATGACATCCTCGTAGCAAGTGCCTCACCTGAGGAACATGTTACTCACCTCCGCCTACTATTAGAACGGTTTCAAAAGTACCAGGTGAGGATTAACCCTGGTAAATGAGTTTTCGGTGCTTCGTCGCTAACTTTCTTGGGACACATTATAAGCCCCGAAGGGATATCTCCCTTACCTGAAAAAGTGAAGGCTCTACAAGACCTTCAACCACCCACTTCACTTCGCCAACTGAGGCACTTTCTCGGTCTGCTTAACTATTACAGACGTTTCATCCCACACTGTGCGGATCTCCTGTCTCCTCTGTCTGACATGTTACGTAACAGGAAAAAGAAAAATGAGCAGATTTCGTTGAATGACATACAGCTAAAAGCCTTTAACGAAGTGAAGAAGAAATTAGCGACAACATCGCTACTTGCACATCCTGTACCCGACTCTCAGTTTTCATTGGTCGTTGATGCATCGGGCACAGCTGTAGGTGCAGTTTTGCAACAGCAACACCAACAACAGCTACAACCTCTCGCTTATTTTTCGAGACAGCTGAAACCGGCAGAACAACGTTACAGCACGTTTGGCCGTGAACTCCTGGCAATGTACCTCACAGTGAAACACTTTCAGCATTCACTAGAGGGCCGACAATTTGTGATCTATACCGATCACCGTCCGCTTACTTTCGCTCTGCGCTCAAAGCCGGACAGATATTCTCCTCGCGAAACTCGCCACTTGGATTTTGTTTCGCAATTTACAAACGATATCCGACATATCTCTGGTGAACAGAATGCTGCGGCAGACGCCTTGTCTCGCCTTCCCATTAATTCACTGTTCTCACCTTCAGATATCGACTTACGACAGATGGCCTTTGACCAACCACGCCTGGACACCTTTGATCTATCGTCACCTGAATTTGCAACTTGCAAGTTCGCATACTTACCAGTGCCTACTGCAGATACGCAGATCATCTGTGACACCTCAACAGACGCACCTCGACCTTTTGTTCCGATGACACATCGTAGGGTTGTTTTTGACACACTACACCAATTGGCACACCCCGGACCCAAAGCCACTGTGAAGCTGATTGCAGCTAGATTTTTCTGGCCAAACATGAGGCGTGATATCACTGCCTGGACACATTCTTGCGTATCCTGCCAAAAATCAAAGGTGCACAAACATATCCGTGCACCCCTCGGTTCAGCCACGTCCATATTGATCTGGTTGGACCATGGCCGGTCAGTCAGGGATTTACTTACCTCCTGACCTGTATAGATCGCTTTACACGGTGGCCCAAAGCTATTCCCCTAAAGGACATTTCAGCTGAATCCGTAGATCAAGCCCTTATATCAGGCTGGATAACGCGTTACGGAGTTCCTACAACAATTACCACTGACCGTGGCAGACAATTTGAATCCAACCTATTCCAGGAACTTTCCAGAATTTTAGGGATCAATCGAATTCGAACTACGAGCTATCACCCTGCTTCTAACGGGATGATAGAACGCTTTCATCGCCAATTAAAGGCCGCATTACGTGCCTATCCTGACCAACAGCGATGGAGCGAATATGTACCTGTTGTCCTTCTTGGCTGTCGTGCAGCTATGAAAGAGGACCTAGGATACTCTCCAGCAGAACTTGTCTATGGAGTACCTCTATCATTACCAGGTCAGATGTTGAACCCTATAGATTTAACAGGAACAGATCCTGCCTTGTATATAAACAGACTGCGATCTTATTTTGGTAATCTCCCACCAATGCACCCTAGGGAACAGACCATCAATTCATCTGTCCCAAAAGATATTTCTTCATGGACTCACGTTTTTCTAAGAAGGGACGCTGTCAAAGCCCCTCTCACTCCACCTTACACTGGCCCTTACCGCGTGCTTTCACGCACTGACAAACTCCTCACCCTTGACATTAGTGGCAAAAAAGAAACTGTATCTATTGACAGGGTGAAAAGAGCCTTTCTTAACACAAACACAAAAGAGCCACATATTCCCCCTACTTACATACATGAACATATCTTTACACCCGTTGAAAAAAATACGATGCCAACAGACAACTATGTCACCACCACACGCAGTGGTCGACGAGTACATTGGCCCAAAAAGCTCTGTAAAACTGTTTATATATAAATTGTACCCTTCTTTGTTTTATGGCCGCTATCTTTTTCTCTGTCGGCTTTCCGCCTAAGCAGGAGGTGATGTAGCAGCCACAGATCTATTTCCTTTAGCGAATCAATGCCCCCGACCGGAGATTCGGTCACTCACTGACCAATCAACGGGCGGAGCGCATTGATTCCTCTCTAGAACTATTTTTCCTAGTCCTGTTTGTAGAACGGAGGAAAGCAGAGAGCCATGAGCCCGCGACAGTAACGGACGCCTCTCTCACATCGCTGCCCCTGATTCCCCATGGAATGTTTCTTTGCGGAAGACGCTGCTGCTAGCTTCACCATGGACACTTAGATACATCTGCTGTAGCTTCACCATGGCACTTGATACTATCTGCTAGCTTCACCATGGACACTTACATACTATCTGCTGCTAGCTTCACAATGGACACTTACATACTACCAATCTTGTACGTTTACGATGTAATAAACCATTCTTTGTTGTTATTCTAAAAGCAAGTTTCGTCATTCATTTGTGTGCCTAAAAAATATAGTGTTGGGGAAATTAAGCATTTCCCATAACCCCTATAACTTTAAGGAAATAATTTTGGCGATGAATTCGATTTTGATATTTTTATATAACTATCTATAGAGGATATCTTTAATTTTTTATTATTTTTCCAGCACTTCCAAATGGCTGTCTTGAAATGACTGTTCGATGGATAGGCGACAAATAGTGTTAAGTCCATGATTTATGCCAAGTTATTCACAAGTGACATAAAAAATCAGTAAATCTTTCATATTCAAGACCATTCAGGATGTAACTGGTCATGGCTCTCTGCAACTTGCCGTCTTAAGTACCCTAAGTAATTGCTGTCTGCTCGTGTCCGAGTGTTACGGTCTACTAGGAAGGCTAGCTGAGCTCGGTAAATTTGTTTGTTCAACACCTACAGAGCCCACCTGTGGCTTATACTACAATTAGGCTGAGCAGACTTTAGTTACAATTTATGGGAGAGAGCGTATTATTTGGTGTGATCAACAGTCTGAACAAGGCCAGTATGTTCAAACTCTCGGTCACGATGACTTGTGACTTTGTGGTGATACCGGATGTTTGCGCTTTCACGACCAAAAAGCAAATGACCAAAAGTCGTCGCTGCGCCGCCGGCTCCGCGCAAATGTTCCGGTTGAAAACTAAAAATTAATTAAATATTAAATTCCAGTTCACGAACCTAGGCGAATTTTATTTATAAGCCAATGGGAAGCCCAGAACCAAATTCAAGTGTGAAATCCCAAACGTGCTGCTGTGATCCAAAAAGAAGATATAAAAAGCGGATACAGAAAGCATCACCAGACAGGCAGACCGACTCGAGGAGAAGAGAGTAATTAGTATCCCCCCTTGACCTAAGTCAAGCGGCTTACTACGCTCGCCTCCCTTACCTCTTTCCTTCTTCCCTGCCTCAAAAGCTACTTACTGACCTAAGGAGCGAATACATCAAAGACATTCCTTACTTACACGCTCCCAAATTCATAAACATTCTCTTTCAGCATTTTATTGCCACGAACACCTTAACGTCCGTTGGACCTATGCTTCATGTATTACTTCAATTGTAAAAATATTAATATAATATAATATTATAAGTATTATATATACTTAATATATTAAGTATATATAAAATGTTATTTTTCTACTCAAATTGCCTTTCTTGATTTGTAATCATTTGATGACTTTTAGTGGGCTATCTATAACAAAGCCAAATCCCGTTAACCTGCAACAATATACAACTACCCTTCACTAGAACGGAATCTCCACTCCTAACAGAAAAGAATAGATAAGCAACCTGCTATAACTTCTTGCAAGGACAAATAACCATCGACAAAATACAGTGTTCCCAGCAAAAGAAAAAAAAATCAAGAAATTTGGTACAGTTTATTTAATTACTAGAATTTTTCTTATATAGATTTAAAACAAAAGCAAAGGATAGAAATTTAATAGCTTAAATTTGAGTTTAGATTCTCTTTTAAGATACTAAATTTCTATCGTTTGTTTTTGTTTTAAATAATTGTACCAAATCTCCAACAATTACGTAAACTGAAACCAAATCTTCTGTTTTTGTGGGGTACCCTTTAGTACCCTCTACCTTATTTTATTCATAAGACTTGAATCAACTCGTTTTCTGGCACTTTTCAAAGATTCTACACGTTGGGATTCTCTCTCCAGACAGATAGCATCAAGATCGACCTTCCTAATAAATCGACCGTGGTGAGATTCGAACCTGAAACTCATGGTCAGAAATCAGACGTTCTAATCACCTGGTGACTCTCCATCATCTCTTTTTGTATCATTCTTCTTCTTTTATGTGCCATGTACCTACAGGACGTAGGTGACCATGGCCTTCCACGTCTCCTTATCTCTGGTGGCTTAGCACGATTTCTCCTGTTACTCCACCCAAACCCCGGTCTCCCATCCACCTGCTAAGGCCCGTCAAGTATGTTACCTGCAGCTTTACCCTGTCTCTCTTTCCCTCTATCTGACTAGTGAGTATCAGATTTTGCAAGCCTTCCTTTCTCATCACATGTCCCAGATACTTAAGCTGTCTTTTCCTGGTGCTCAGTATTTTTATTTTCGTGTTCATCCTTTTCAAAACCTCATCATTACTCACATGCTCGATCCATGATATCCGCAGCATTCTTCGGTAGAACCACATTATAGTTGCTTTAAGTTATTTTTCCTTCATCTTTGATGATATTGTCTAGCATTCACTGCCATACTGAAGAACAAACATCACATAGCAATCCAGTACTCTGTTTCTATGTAAATTTTCCTGTCTTTTAATACTTTACTCAGCTTCTTGAATACGTCCTTCGCCATGCCAATTCCTCTTTGGATTTGTCTCGCACTTTCCGTCTTTTGTTAGAACTACCAAGTACTTAATTTTTTGTACATGCTCGATTTTAGTATCCCCAACCTGTAATTGGCATTTTGGATTCCTCTGTTTGCTGAGGACCATGTATTCAGTTTTCTTGCAGTTTATTTGTAGACCTTTCTTTCGACTTTCTTCCTCTACCTTTTTGAGAAGGTCTTATTTTTTATTTCCATGTCGGCTATCAACACTGTATCATCTGCCTATCTTATATCAGATTGTGACCGCCGATGACGAATCCTGGCATAACTTTTAGGATCTTCAGAATAGTCTCGCAGTACAAGTTGAATAGATCCGGTGAAAAGACACATCCTTGTCTTACACTCCTTTCTATCTTTGTGTATCTGCTGAAATCGTTTCTTGTCCGTATGCAGGCGGTTTGCTGCCAGAAGAGGTTCTTGATTACTCTGTCTTTCCCAAATATGTTGAGATTACTGAGAATATCTGTCAATTCTTTGTGGCGTACTTTGTTGAACGCCTTAAGTAGCGTAATCTATGTTCTCCGATGCTTTTCTTGCCTCCATTATGTCTTTTGAGTCTTAAATTTTCTAAACTCTCTTTATTATGGCTTCAAGAAATTGCAACTGTTTCTCATTGTAGAAAGTATTGCGCTTTATCTGTTAAGAGATTGTCCAGCATACATTGCCATATAAGAAAATAGATATGACAACTCAATTCATTTCACGTTTCTTTGTCCCTAAGAAAACTTATTAATGTCGAAATACTTTCTTTAGTTTCTGAAAGACATTCGTCGCTATTTCTGTCTTTCATCAGATTTCTGTGCCATATTTGATGTCATCTGTTACTCCACTATTCAGATAGTTAAATTTCAGCAACTTCTTGATTTTGACATCTCTAACGTTACATTCCCTGAGGCACAAATACACTTAGGAAAGCTATGTCCATCTCTTTCCATATAGGTATGGGTTAAATAATATTACATATATCTGGATAAAACATTCTAATTCTAAAATAAATTACTTATACAATATATAATTTTAAAAAAATATTATTACAATCCAAAATGTTTCGGTTGTAAATAACCCACAAAGGGTTGATAAACCGTGAAAACAAATCACTCAGAAATTGAGGTCCCCAATCGATACCTTAAGCTGTATTTTTGCTGAGGATCACGCATTCTGTCCTCTTACAGGGAATAGTGTTCTTTTTTAATTTCTATCAGCACGTCAAAGTTTTCTTTCTTTTCTTTGCCAACAACACAATTTCATCTGCGTATCTTATGGTGCTAAGATTTTTACCGCCAATAATAAATCCTAGCATGCCTTATTATTCTGTTAAGATCATCTCGGTGTAGAGATTGAATAAATCAGGTGTGAAAATGATTCCTTGTCGTATTCTGCTTTCTATATTTGTAAATTCACTCGTTCTTTATCTGTACATTGTTCCAAGCAGAGGTTACGAATAGACAAAGAACTTCTATGTGCCGTATCTCTTCAGCAAGTTGGGGTGATCATGGCTCTCCACAATCCGCTGTCCTCTGTAGCACTTAAGAAAATTTTTCTTTTTGTTATCTCTCCTAAACCTTCCCTCGGTCATTCATTTACTCAGGCTTGCTAGTTAGGCGATGCATTGCTTTCTGCCGTCTTTCTTGCCTTCAGTATGTCCTGTGAGTATTAAATTTTCAAAGCCCTCATTCCTCATTATGTGCACAATAACGTCAACTCTCTTTTTCCGATGTTAAATATAAGTGTCCTTTCTGTTTTCATTTTTTCTTAAACATTATCATTCTTTAACTATGGTATTATTAGAATCTTTCTGTGGGCCCATATTTCTGTTACTTTAAGTTTATTCTTCATCTCCGAGGAGGTTATTCAGTATCCATTGGAATAACTAAAAAAAAATCTCTATTTTTCTGATTCTATTCGATTTTGAACGCATATACAAATGCTTACAGACTGATGCATATAAATATGGCTGTATACGTAACTATGTTTATTCCTATATATATATATATATATATATATATATATATATAAATGAATAAATATAGTTTTAAGGTGTGCCATATTTATAGGACATAGTGCTCAATATCAGAGATAGAGCGTATGTAAATATAAAAGAGTGAACATTGAATTCAACACTCAGGGGTGACAGACTGTTTCATGCTAAGCGCCATCATCAGGCCTGATGATGGCGCTTAGCATGAAACAATCTGTCACCCCTGAGTGTTGAATTCAATGTTCACTCTTTTATATATATATATATATATATATATATATATATAAATGTAGAATGAATACACAAAATGAGAGAAGTTGGTGCTCGTATTTTAAATTAACTAGTCACAATCACTAATTCGTTCGATATATTTTCCTTTTACTAGAATGTTACATTCAAACTTCTTTATGCTATAACTTTTTTGTGAAGTCCTCACTTGTCCCACCCGTATAATTGCTGTGTGAGGATAATAAATATTTGTATACAATTAAAATACGCATTACGTACAACGTTTAATATATTAAAAAAAAGGAGAAATGTATTTTTCTAATCATAGCTGAAAAAGCAGTTAATTAGTCAGTTGTGTGAGTGTGAAAATACCATTCATATATCAACCCAAAGTATCTTTCATGAGTGTTGAAGTCAATATGCGTTTTCACGTTTGCCGAACGTATCATTTACAATACTGTCCGTTCTTTTGCAGACAACTGACAAGGTCTATCAATATAATATTATCAAAATGTGAACGTAACGTTACTGCAACAGTTTTCTAGATTTTTATATCTAAATTCTTTTTTGGCATTAAAACAGCCATGAGAACAGTTTTAGTATTATACCTCTTGCCTACTTTGGCTTGATATGAAAATAAATATTTAAATGTAAACGTGCTGTTCAACTGCACACATACTGTTCAAGTTAAAAAAAAAACGAAATTTCGTCATATTTCCTTCAGAACGTAAGCAATAATGGTTTACCCTCATTCCGTTTCTATATTCTAAATTGCTATGAATGATAGTGTAGATGTTTCACGCTGGTTATGAATTCATTGTACATTTAGACGAGTTGCTATTCAAGGTTAGAGATCAAAGTCTTTTCTGCTATTTCTCCTATATGGCTTATATCTTATACAGATCTTCACACCGTATCCAGTAGCCTGGTCCTGTGATGTGCTCGTGACACGTAAAAACTCGTAGACATTTTGGGTAAATCGGTTCTCCTTACATGCGTATTGATCTCTCTCGGTGGTGCCTGACTGCTACTGTTTTTCTGTATTTTTTTAATCGAGCTCACCGCGAGCAAGGCAATAAAGTCCCTGAGACACAAGAGGGTTACTAGATATGGAAGAGTCAGAAACAGTTGTAAGTAGAAAAAACTAAATAAGTAAGACAGTAGGAAGCTATTGACATTGCATTTATTTTGTTTTGCAAATTAAAGTTGGTTGGAAAGCTTGAAGCAGGAAGAGAATTCCATAAGTGAGAAGTGCGAGAAAAGAAACTGTGAGCATAGAATTTACGGTGAAACTGTAAATTGGTGAGACTCATTGCCAGTCTAGTACTGTGACTAATTTTAGTGTCTAGGTACCACAGCAAAGAGCTTCCCGCCGAACAATTGCCAATAAATATTTATAAAAAAAGCAAAGGGAAGCAAACTTATGGAGGTAGGAAAGTGACTGAGATTGGGACGTAGATGAGAAGCAATAATACCGTTGATTCTCCTTTGGATTTTATTAAGGAGTTCTAGATAACTAGCAAAAGCACATTTGGCGGAAATATTCTAACCACCGACAAATAGAAAACAGCAGAATCTGGCTTCCGCTTTACCAGGTCTACTGCTGATATACTCACGACCATCACTGAGTATATACACCAAGCCCTCGACATAAACGGCGAAGCCCAAACTATGGCTCTTGACATCTCCAAAACGTTTAACAGAATCTGGCATGATGGCCTTCTATGCAAGCTGCGAGGCTATGATATAACTGGACAATTGTTTGACCTAATCCAGTTCTTCCTTTCAAACCGTACAATGAGCGTAGTATTGAACGGACAAGCCTCCCAATACTATCACATGAATGCGGGTGTCCCTCAAGGCTCTATTCTAGGTCTTACGCATTTCCTTATCTATATTAACGAGCTCCTTGATGTAATAAAATCCCAAGTGGGCATATATGCTGACGACACTATGGTTTACTCTCGTCTCAATCAAAAATCTACCGAGGCTCAAAAAGCAAACCTCGCTGCCGAGCTGGAAAAAGGACCTCCAATCCGTGGTGGACTGGGGTAAAAAATGGCTCGTAAATTTTAATGCTTCCAAAACGAAGCTGCTATCTAATAACCACCACAGACAATCGTTCCTCGCGCCTATTAACATAGATCAGGCTTCTCTCCCTGAAAGTGAAACACTGCGTTTCCTCGGGTTAACTCTCACACCAGACCTCAAGTGGAATAGCTATGTAGAATCCATAGCTAAATCCGCTGCTAAGAAAGTTGGTTCTCTGTGTAGAGCCAGGAAGTTTTTCCCGTCCCAAACAATCCTGCACATATACAAGTCTACCATCCGCCCGTGCATTGAGTATTGCTGCCATATCTGGACCGGTGCTCCTGCTATCCACTTAGGTGTCCTCGAACAAATCCAACGAAGAATCTGTCACGTGATCGATCTCGACTTGGTAGCTAGGACACAGTCGATTTCTCACCGACGCAGTGTGGTTTCTCTGTGTCTCTTCTGCAAATACTTTCACGGCTTCTGCTCCGATGAACGTAGCTCACTGGTACCCCCTATATACGAATTTCCTCGAGCCACAAGATTAGCAACTAGGTCCCACCATTTTGCAGTGAAACCAATAAATTGTAAACGCAAATCCTACTCTATCAGCTTCTTTTCTCGCACTTCCAGCCTGTGGAATTCTCTTCCGCATACTTGCTTTCCTGACAGCTACAATCTCCAAGAATTTCAATGTAAAGTCAATAATCATCTCCTGTCTCAATAACTTACATCATCTCTCTTATGCTTTTTCTTCGTCCACCCCACTCTCATCAGTAATCTTTTCTCTCTCCTACGCTCTTCCTGACACCCCCTGCAACTTCTCACTCCTCATAACATTCCTGTTATGTAACCCCCTGCACAACAGTGGCAGTAAAATGTCTTGCTTGGGGCGACACGATTATAAAAAAAAAAAAAAAAAAAAAAAAAAAAGTTGGTAATTACAAACGCATGTGACATGTAATTAAGATTTATTTGTTTCAGGATTCTATATGGAGAGAGAGAGAGAGAGAGAGAGAGAGAGAGTGTGAGAGAGAGTGTGAGTGTGTGTGTGTCCGTGTCCATATCAAGTCAGTTTTATTCACTTCCTGAGAAGTGGATATGAAACATTAGTCCATTTCACTAATATGTGCACGTGCTCTCTCCACACTGTAATACACGGATCCGTTCTCCAGCAGTTGATACCAGTCATTCACTAAAAGGGTAAAAGAGACTTTTTATCCGATGTAACATCGTGGACGCACGAGGTAGAAACTCTAAATGCTGTCTCTTTGTTAGGTGATTTTGACGTAATCGACTTTCGGTTTTCGGCAGGTGGGGGGCACTTTTTGTTTAGCTACATTTTTTTATGCTACGAACGCAGATATGAGGTGAGGAAGGAAGGAAAGGAAGTAAACAGTTTTGAATATATTATTTCAAATTTTGGTATCTACTTTTTGTAAGTTTTTTTCGCTGCGAGTTGGGAATGAAGTATGGATTCATATCTTTCAACAGACTAAGCAGTAATTTGCACTCAACAGGTCAACCCCACGTTTCGTGTCAATAATCATTAAGTTACTTGAAATCAAACTATGATTAAAAAATAGCTGTCTATTAACACAGTTTGAACTTGGGTCTAATTAACGGAGGAGATATGAAAACATTATGCACTAAAATTAGGAGTTTCTTACCGGTCAAGTATTTTTAATTTTATACTAGTCTGTGTTGCCTTGTAAAAATCGGTTTCGCTCCAGAGCTATACTTTTATACACAAACTATACCCCTAACGCTACAATCCTATGTTGGTAAAATAATTTCAGATGTTGCAGAAATAGTAAAATATATTGTGTTTGTGTTTATACTTGGATAAAAAGGTAAGGTTTCGAATCATTTTTTAAATTTATAGTGGGTTGCTTATCTATTCTTTTCTGTTAGTAGTGGAGATTCCGTTCTAGTGAAGGGTAGTTGTATACTGTTGCAGATTAACGGGATTTGGCCTTGTTGTAGATAGCCCACTATAAGTCATAAAATGATTACAAATCAAGAAAGGCAATTTGAGTAGAAAAATAACATTATATATATACACATATCAATTAATGTTTTTACAATTGAAGTAATACATGAAGTATAGGTCAAACGGAGGTTAAAATATTCGTGGAAATAAAATGCGTGTAAGTAAGGAATGTCTTTGATGTATTCGCTCCTTAGGTCAGTAAGTAGTTTTTGAGGCAGGGAAAAAGGAAAGAGGTTAGGGAGGCGAGCGTAGTAAGCTGCTTGACTTGGGGTCAAGGGAGATATTAATTACTCTCTTCTCCTCGAGTCGGTCTGCCGATCTGGCGATGCTTTCTGTATCCGCTTTTTTTATCTTCTTTTTGGATCACAGCAGCACGTTTGGGATTTCACACTTGTATTTGGTTCTGGGCTTCCCATTGGCTGATAAATAAAATTCGCGTAGACTCGCGAACTGGAAATTTAATATTTAATTAATTTTTAGTTTTCAACCGGAACATCTGCGCGGAGCCGGCGGCGCAGCGACGACTTTTGGTTATTTGCTATTTGGTCGTGAAAGCGCAAACATCCGGTCCATCGCTTTTGCTCGGTATCACCACATAACTTTTGCACCAGTAAACGGAGTTGTTTTTTGTTATCTGTTGTCGCTTTTTTTTCAAATATTAGTTTTCGTTTAGTTTTGCTGTTTTCTTTTTGTTTGCTTGGGTTTTTTCTTTTTTCCTTTTTCGTTTGAAATAAAAATATGTGTTTTTTTTTTTCCATTTAACCGTTCTACTGAACTTTGTTTCCACGGTACAAGAGGGGAGTATTCGAATCCCGTCTTGATTCGATTGAATTTTTTGGTTTTTGGTTCTTGTTGAAAGGGCGAACACTTGTAGTGAATTTATTTCATTGTGGGACTAGCCATGGGTTGGTTTGGTTTGGTTTGTTGTAGTTTCTTCCGTGTCCGTTGCCATTTTGAATTTGTGTTGCAGGGAAATATTCATATTTCGCTGAAAGTCCAAATTCTTTTTTTTTTTGTGAGAATAGCCTTGGGTTGGTTATTTCTGATTTGTTGAAGTTTCTTCAGCGTCCGTTGCCATGTTGAGATTGTGTTTCAGAGAAATATTCAAATTTTGCTGAAAGTCCAAACAAAATTTTTTCTGTGTATACATATATTGGTGTTGAACTCACGCCGGGTAGTCACTAGTTTATGGTGGGTTTGTCGTTCTTATAAATTCACAAGTGACTATCCGACTGATTTTTTTTTGTTTCTTTCTTATATGTTTTATTGTTGTTTTTCCTTTTATTTTCGTTTTTTTTTTGTTTTTCCGTTTTTTCCGTTGTTGTTGTTTTTCCGTGTTTTTCGTTTTTTTTTTGTTGTTGTTGTTTTTTCCGTTTTGTGTTTTTCTGTTGTTTTTCCGTTTTTTTGTTTCATTTCATTATTAATTGTTTGCACCGGGGGCCTATTTACTCTTCAACCACGTGTCTGAGGCGCATGGAGAGTTTAGTGGTGAGTCCGACGGACGTTAGGTTTTTCATCTTGGTGCTGAAATGCTGGAAAAAGAATTTTTGTTCGTATAAATGCTTACGGTAGTGGGTGCCGACGGACGTTAGGTTATTCATTGCCATAGTTGCTGAGAAGATGGGTAGGTGCGTTGGCCAGGAGAAGGTTGCGTTGTGCGTGTTCATATCACGTCGCGGTAAACCACTTTATAATGGTAATAAAAGGCTGCAGGCAGGATTAATGTTTATAATGCTGGAAAGAGGATTACTTGCTTATGGTATGTGCATGTTCGAATCACGTTGGGGTATACCAATTTATGGTGGCAATAGAAGGCTGACAAGATAATTCATGCTTTATGATTTGGGAGCGTGTAAGTAAGGAATGTCTTTGATGTATTCGCTCCTTAGTTCAGTCAGTAATTTTTGAAGCAAGGAAGAAGGAAAGAGGTAAGGGAGGCGAGCTTAGTAAGCCGTTGACTTGGGGTCAAGGGAGATAATAATTACTCTCTTCTCGAGTCGGTCTGCCTGTTTGATGATGCTTTCTGTATCCGCTTTTTATATCTTCTTTTTAGATCACAGCAGCTCATTTGGGATTTCACACTTGTATTTGGTTCTGGAAATATTCATATGGCTGATAAATAAAATTCGCGTAGACTCGCGAACTGGAAATTTAATATTTAATTAATTTTTAGTTTTCAACCGGAACATCTGCGCGGAGCCGGCGGCGCAGCGACGACTTTTGGTTATTTGCTATTTGGTCGTGAAAACGCAAACATCCGGTTCATCGCTTTTGCTCGGTATCACCACATAACTTTTGCCCCAGTAAACGGAGTTGTTTTTTGTTATCTGTTGTCGCTTTTTTTTCAAATATTAGTTTTCGTTTAGTTTTGCTGTTTTCTTTTTGTTTGCTTGGGTTTGTTCTTTTTTCCTTTTTCGTTTGAAATAAAAATATGTGTTTTTTTTTTTCCATTTAACCGTTCTACTGAACTTTGTTTCCACGGTACAAGAGGGGAGTATTCGAATCCCGTCTTGATTCGATTGAATTTTTTGGTTTTTGGTTCTTGTTGAAAGGGCGAACATTGGGAGTGAATTTATTTCATTGTGGGACTAGCCATGGGTTGGGTTGGTTTGGTTTGGTTTGTTGTAGTTTCTTCCATCGCTTTTGCTCGGTATCACCACAAATTTCTCTTCAAGTAAGGCAATAAAGCCATTTACTACAAGGGGTTACTGGGAGTGAAAGGATATAAGAAAAAGAAAAACATTATTAAGGAGCGATAGCAATAAAAGACGAGCAATGAAATAGATAGTAGATCTGTCATTAGAAGATCTTGTTTTAAAAAGAAATAAAGAAAAGGCCAAAATAATTATCACTATTTGTAGTCTATGGAAATACAAACCGACCAGAAGGTGGTGAAGACTAAAGCCCGGTGTTGCCTCAGGATTGTTTACCCGAACTACATGCAGGGGCACCTACCTATGCACGATATGACACTAAAAATTCGTCCGATGTTATATGACTGTTGATCAGCGCAGCCTTTCTAAGTGCTACCATAGAGCTTGGTCTCCATACTACCTGTTGGATGCAGCAACCAGAAAACAGCCAACTCGTTGATCTCATAATGAAGAGTCGCAGCCGCTGTTCAGTCAGGTCACGTACTTCCTGTTTACATTATTTACAGTCAGACTAATATCCTCATCTTTGCTAATAAAACAGACTTATTAGAACAAATAAAACCAGAAAGATTATAAACTCATGAAAATTACCAGTAGGTTGTTTTCTTTTAGTCTTTGTAGAATTCAAGAATCAAGTTATATATTAATGCGGTGAGTGATCATTATTCATAGGAAATAACATTTTTTTTTTCTAAGTGCAGGTAGGGAGGCCAATTAATCACGAAAACGTTTCCCCACGTGTTAATAAGTTAGTTCTTTGTCAAGTAACCTAAATAAAAATGAATTATGAGAATTCAAAAAACAGTGAGTATCATTGCATAAAATTGTTTATTACTCAGCTTGCCTATTAGTGTGTCTCGTCATTAGGCAAGAACAATTGATGAAATAAAAGTTTTGAATCGAAAGTAATTTACAAGACAACAATTGAAGTGAAGTAAACATTTGGAAATGATGCAAAGCATTGAGGCGGTCGTAGATGATGACGCACTTAAGTGTAATCGATTGAATTTGACGGTGTTCGGTTGTGAAAGATTTATTCAACTTTACAGCCAACCGACTGGCGAAATTAGAAATCAGTTAAAGAAAAATAAAATGACATTGAATAAATGAATTTGTCTTAAACAGAAGTTTCCATCCTATTGAATCTGAAGAAATCGTACGAGATGGGATATTTCTTGTCCGTTCAATGGGATGAATTTTTTTTCTCTTGGATTTAGATCACAGCAAATCAAACTTGGAAAATTCTAAATAGTCTATTTTTTTTACGGCTTTCGAAATCAAGAGTTGAATGCCATGGCTTACATTATTGATTAAAGAAAAAGGTTCTGTAGAATTTGATTAGGTAGCACTATGACGCAGTAGAACAATGCATTTGAAACGTCGACAAAAAGGCGTAATTAGCAAATAAAAACAGAAGAGAATATTCCATGAATTGAAGAATTTAATTAAGAAAGACGTGACTCGATAAACAAGGAGGATCAGAAGAAAACGTGCGTCGAATTGCTGTGAAAGTAAAACTAAAAAAAAGAAAGAAAAGAGAAATGGTCAGACAAAGAACAAAAAAGAAACAAATTAATGGCCATCTTAGAAATCAGATGTGGGAAATTACCGTAGGTGGGCAAGTTGGTGAAAGAAAGATTAGCAGTCGTCAGGTTAAAAAAAACTCAGACCCGCTGACCTAACAATACCAAGTATGGATCTACGAGGAAAGTAAGGTAAATATTGCACTGTGAAGGATGAAAGAGTGAAGAGTTATAGTCGAAAGTAAATAACACGTAACTTCCTCAAAGTTCTCGTCTCTGTGATCAAACTGAAACAAACATTCTTTGTACACTATTGAATATGGTTAGTCACACACAGTGTTCAACGGTTTGCTAGATAGTCTGTATTTTCATTTATTCTTCTTTACAAGAGAACTTAAAACT
>JBBBDQ010000853.1:1780000-1782500 GCA_037127315.1 Ascarosepion bandense
GTCTCTTATACCAAGATAGGGATTAATTAGTAAAATTTGTAGCACTAAACCATTGTTATCGAAAAATATCTTACAATTTAGAAATATTTCCTGGCTATAAAAGGTTGATAAACCGTAGTGAACGATTTAATCAATGTTACCTTTATCCTATCCGATCTATCTATCTATCTATCTATCTATCTATCTATCTATCTATCTATCTATCAATCTCAGTCTGTTGCTATCTATCTATCTATCTATCTATCTATCTCAGTCTGTTTGCTATCTATCTATCTATCTATCTATCTCAGTCTGTTGCTATCTATCTATCTATCTATCTATCTATCTATCTATCTATCTCAGTCTGTTGCCTATCTATCTATCTATCTATCTATCTCAGTCTCTTGCTATCTATCTATCTATCTATCTATCTATCTATCTCAGTCTGTTGCTTATCTATCTATCTATCTATCTCTCTATCTATCTCAAGTCTGTTGCTTTCTATCTATCTATCTATCTCAGTCTGTTTCTATCTATCTATCTCAGTCTGTTTCTATCTATCTATCTCAGTCTATTTGCTATCTATCTATCTATCTATCTATCTATCTATCTATCTATCTATCTCAGTCTGTTGCCTATCTATCTATCTATCTATCTTTCAGTCTGTTTCACTATCTATCTATCTATCTATCTCCAGTCTGTTGCTATCTATCTATCTATCTATCTATCTCAGTTCTGTTTAGCTATCTATCTATCTATCTATCTATCTATCTATCTCAGTCTGTTGCTATCTATCTATCTATCTATCTATCTATCTATCTATCTCAGTCTATTTCGCTATCTATCTATCTATCTATCTCAGTCTGTTGATTTATCTATCTATCTATCTATCTATCTCAGTCTGTTGCTATCTATCTATCTCAGTCTGTTGCTATCTATCTATCTCAGTCTGTTTGCTATCTATCTATCTATCTATCTATCTCAGTCTGTTGCTATCTATCTATCTATCTATCTTTCTATCTATCTCAGTCTGTTGCTATCTATCTATCTATCTCAGTCTGTTGCTATCTATCTCAGTCCGTTGCTATCTATCTATCTATCTATCTATCTATCTATCTCAGTCTGTTGCTATCTATCTATCTATCTATCTATCTATCTATCTCAGTCTGTTGCTATCTATCTATCTATCTATCTATCTATCTATCTCAGTCTGTTGCTTTCTATCTATCTATCTATCTATCTATCTATCTCAGTCTGTTGCTATCTATCTATCTATCTATCTATCTATCTCAGTCTGTTGCTATCTATCTATCTCAGTCTGTTGCTATCTATCTATCTCAGTCTGTTGCTATCTATCTATCTATCTCAGTCTGTTGCTATCTATCTATCTATCTATCTTTCTATCTATCTCAGTCTGTTGCTATCTATCTATCTATCTCAGTCTGTTGCTATCTATCTCAGTCCGTTGCTATCTATCTATCTATCTATCTATCTATCTATCTCAGTCTGTTGCTATCTATCTATCTATCTATCTATCTATCTCAGTCTGTTGCTATCTATCTATCTATCTATCTATCTATCTATCTATCTCAGTCTGTTGCTTTCTATCTATCTATCTATCTATCTATCTATCTGTCTCAGTCTGTTGCTATCTATCTATCTATCTATCTATCTATCTATCTCAGTCTGTTTCTATTTCTATCTATCTATCTATCTATCTATCTATCTATATCAGTCTGTTTCTATCTATCTATCTATATCAGTCTGTTTCTATCTATCTATCTATATCAGTCTGTTTCTATCTATCTATCTATATCAGTCTGTATCTATCTATCTATCTATATCAGTCTGTATCTATCTATCTATCTATATCAGTCTGTATCTATCTATCTATCTATCTCAGTCTGTATCTATCTATCTATGTATCTCAGTCTGTATCTATCTATCTATCTATCTATCTATATCAGTCTGTTTCTATTTATCTATCTATCTATATCAGTCTGTTGCTATCTATCTATCTATCTATCTATCTATCTCAGTCTGTTTCTTTCTATCTATCTATCTATCTATCTATCTATCTATCTATCTATCCCAGTGGGATAGATAGGTGGGTAGTGTAATACAAGAGAGGTGGGTAGTGTAATACAAAATGGCTAGCAATTATGAATCAGACAGCCGTTTTCCATTTCCCATTGGTTTCGTACTATTTATGCGCAAATACGTCTCTTATACCAAGATAGGGATTAATTAGTAAAATTTGTAGCACTAAACCATTGTTATCGAAAAATATCTTACAATTTAGAAATATTTCCTGGCTATAAATGGTTGATAAACCGTAGTGAACGATTTAATCAATGTTCTTTTTATCCTCCAAATCTATCTATCTATCTATCTATCTATCTATCTATCTATCTATCAATCTCAGTCTGTTGCTATCTATCTATCTATCTATCAATCTCCGTCTATTTATATCTATCTATCTATCTATCTATCTCAGTCTGTTCTATCTATCTATCTATCT
>JBBBDQ010000853.1:1787500-1815277 GCA_037127315.1 Ascarosepion bandense
TGTTTCTATCTATCTATCTATCTATCTATCTATCTATCTATCTAGTCTCTTTCTTTCTGTCTATCTATCTCAGTCTCTTTCTTTCTATCTATCTATCTCGATATATTTCTTTCTATCTATCTATCTCAATCTCTTTCTTTCTATCTCGGTCTCTTTCTTTCTATCTATCTATCTCAGTCTCTTTCTTTCTATCTATCTATCTCTCTCTCGATCTATGTATTTTCTTTCTATCTATCTATCTATCTATCAGTCTTTCTTTCTATCTATCTATCTATCTATCTCGATCTATTTCTTTCTATCTATCTATCTATCTATCTCGATCCTTCTTTCTATCTATCTATCTATCTATCTCAGTCTGTTTCTTTCTATCTATCTATCTATCAGTCTGTTTCTTTCTATCTATCTATCTCAGTCATTCTTTCTATCTATCTATCTCAGTCTGTTTCTTTCTATCTATCTATCTCAGTCTGTTTCTTTCTATCTATCTCTCAGTCTGTTTCTTTCTATCTATCTATCGATCTCTGTTTCTATCTATCTATCTATCTATCTATCTATCTATCTATCTATCTCGATCCTTCCCTACCTATCTATCTATCTATCTATCTATCTATCTATCTCAGTCTGTTTCTATCTATCTATCTATCTATCTATCTATCTATCTATCTATCTATCTATCTATCTATCTATCTATCTGTTTCTTTCTATCTATCTATCTATCTATCTATCTATCTATCTATCTATCTATCTATCTCAGTCTGTTTATACATCTATCTATCGTGCAACAAACCACATATTAATTTTCTGTTAGATACCAAGCAAAATATGCATACATTCATTACATCTCTTTTATTCCCATTAAATGCCACCAAGATTGCATGATGATTACTAAAACTTGCTTGAAGTTTAAATGATGCTCTTTATAATTTAGAGGCGTTGTAATGTTGATTGATTCAAAGACATTTCAGACCTTATTGGGTTTATTGCTGTTAACGTTAGTCCCTCTAATTTTTTTTATTTTACTTTATTTTATGAAGATTTTTATTTTCGATTCTATATGTAAACAATGATCGGGTTTTATACTTGAGACAATATACAAACATTATCACGTTGATACTGTCTGTATATAAACATTTATCGGGATTTAGATTTGAACTTGCATGAAAACATATATAAGGTTTTATACTTAAGTCACGATACATACATTGGTCGGATTTTATACTTCAGTCAATTTATAGACACTATTAATGTTTTTATTAGTTGTGTCTGTGTATAAAAATTGGTTAGGCTTATCACTGAGATTTTCAAAGACTTTTATTTGACATTATGTTTTTATTACACTCCATATAACTTTTCGTTGGGTACACGTGTATGGGTTGTTATTCCTATATTTTTAATATTATTAAACAGTGGAATTAATAAAAACCAGCCAGGAAATGACTCAACTTTTCTTTAGTAGAATTTTGGCGATTTGTTATTAAGTTCACTGTTTAGCAGGATAAAGAATCAAGAGAGAAAGCAGCCCAAAGACATATCAGTCAGTTATGTGCCATATGTGATAAACAATTGGGCGATCATGTCTCGAAATAGATATGACTGACTGGGCAAAATATTATCCCGCAGTAGGTTGCCATTGCTTTCTGCGGTAGATTGGTTGCCGACCAAGGCTATAGAACCCAATCTGTCCTGTTATTTAACCCATAACTGGAAGGAATAGACGGATTAATACCTTTCCCAAGGGTATTTGCTTGTAAATGAATGCAAGGAATTCAACTGGAATTCGAACTGGGCTCTCCGATGTTCTCAGATATCCACTGCACCACAACGCACATCCAAAGACATATACCTACCAAAAATAACGTTTATAGTAATTTTGTTTTATAAACACTGCTCGAGTTTTATACCACATTTGCTTTTGGGGACTTCTTTTCCATCTACATGGGATGCAGTCAACGTATCTCCAGGTGAGAGGCTGATTAAAACTTCATATAAATGATAATCTATATTAAATTTTCTTGCAAAATTTCTCACTATTATATGAAAGATAATAAAAAGTAATTGCATCTACGCATTAATATTTCGAAATTAAAATGAACTGTTTTTCTTTGAGGATATAAAGGAATATTACAATTAACTGGTAACTTCTTGTATAACAGAAGCATTTTGAAAACACATTCTCGGCTTCTTGTGGACGTTGTTTTGTGGCTTCCGCCCATTTCTTACAGGTTTCCACTGCTGTTTAATTATTATTTGAAATGGAACAGAAAATTCACCATACATGTTACAGGCTTTCATGCCTTCGTGAAGCAAATTTTTTTTGTACGAGCTTCCAGAAAAGTGTCAAATGATTTGGGAATGTAAACAAATGTGAAAAAGTTTCGTTCATTCTTCGAAATACTTCTAGAGCTGCCTCAGTGAGAATATTATGTTACGGTCTGTTTTAAAGCTGAATTGGTTTTCTAGCAGAATGTCCACCCTGATGTGGAAAGCATGACATCTGACAATGATCTTTTCTAGCTATTTCTCTTCAATTAAGAGTAAAAATGCGGCGGTAGACATTGCATTCGTTTTTCCCGCTTTTGTTCTCAGATACAGTCACAATCCGTCCATCAATGATATCTGACTGTAATTGCGCAGATGCCAACAGATAAGAGAATATTTTGTGCAGACATGATGTTAGTATACCATCACATTCAGGCGATTTAATAAGATTTAACTGCTTGATGTACGTGATAACCTCAGCACGAGTAAGTGAAAATCCAGCCCAAATAGCTGGATAAAAACGTACGTAATCTATCAATATATATATATAACCAAAATTAATATATACAAGTATAAAGTTTATGCTTATACAAATACGTATGAGTTTATGCTTATATAAGTCTATGCTTATATATATATATATATATATATATATATATATATATATATATACGTACATGTTCATGCTTATATATGTGTAAATGTATATATACGTATATGTTTATGCTTATATATGTGTAAATATATGTACGTATATGTTTATGCTTATATATGTGTATATATACGTATCTGTTTATGTTTATATATGTGTAAATATATATACATATATGTTTATGCTTATATATATATATATATATATATATATATATATATATTTATGCTTATATATGTGTATGCTTATATATATATATTTATGCTTATATATGTGTATGCTTATATATATATATTTATGCTTATATATGTGTATGCTTATATATATATATATATTTATGCTTATATATGTGTATGCTTATATATATATATATGATTATATATGTGTATGCTTATATATATATATATATATATATGATTATATATGTGTATGCTTATATATATATATATATATATGATTATATATGTGTATGCTTATATATATATATATATATATATTATGATTATATATGTGTATGCTTATATATATATATATATATTTATGATTATATATGTGTATGCTTATATATATATATATATATTTATGATTATATATGTGTATGCTTATATATATATATATATATTTATGATTATATATGTGTATGCTTATATATATATATATATATATTTATGATTATATATGTGTATGCTTATATATATATATATATTTATGATTATATATGTGTATGCTTATATATATATATATTTATGATTATATATGTGTATGCTTATATATATATATATATTTATGATTATATATGTGTATGCTTATATATATATATATATTTATGATTATATATGTGTATGCTTATATATATATATATATATTTATGATTATATATGTGTATGCTTATATATATATATATATATTTATGATTATATATGTGTATGCTTATATATATATATATATTTATGATTATATATGTGTATGCTTATATATATATATATATTTATGATTATATATGTGTATGCTTATATATATATATATTTATTTATGCTTATATATGTGTATGCTTATATATATATATATATATATTTATGCTTATATATGTGTAAATATATATACGTATATGTTTATGCTTATATATATATATATATATATATATACGAACATATGCTTATATATGTGTGTATATATATGTGCATATATATATATATACATAAAGAATCACAAGATAGCCAAAACCTACCGCGGTTTCACACAACGGCTCGTCAGGCCGTTTTTTGAATATATATATATATATATATTCTTGCTTTGTATGTCTATATATATACGTATATGTTAATGCTTATATGTGTGCATTTTATTAATCATTTCACGCCAAGCAAGGCATTATACTGCCACTATTGCGCAAGGGGTTGCATTGTGGAAAGTAAAGAGAAAGAGTGGTTAGATATAGGAAATGTCAGAAGGAGAGTGATAGAAGGGTAAGGATACCGAGTCTGAGGGTTGGGTAGATGGGAAGAGTGTTTGAGAGAATGGATGCAAGTTAGTGTGTTAGGAGGTGTCTATTGACCTTACATTTAAACTCCTGAAGATTGTAGCTGTCGGAGAAGCAATCATGTGGAAGGGAATTCTACAGTCGGGAAGTGCGAGAAAAGAAGCTGTTGGAGTAGAAATTGCGGTTACATTTTATCGGTTTCACTGTAAAAGGGTGGGACCTAGTTGCTAATCTAGTATCTCGTGCAAATTCAAACCTAGGGAGCACCAGTGATCTAAGTTCATCGGAGCAGAATCCGTGAAAGTATTTATAGAAGAGACACAGAGAAGCCACGTCACGCCGGTGAGAGAGAGAAAGCAGTCGGTCTGCCAGTCGGTATCGATCACATTACACACTCTCCGTTGTATTTTGTCAAGAACCCCGAGGAGAATAGCAGAGGCACCCGACCAGATGTGGCAGCAGTATTCAATGCACGGGCAGATGGTAGATTTATATATGTGCAGGATAGATTCAGACGGAAAAAACTTGCGGGCCCTGCACAGAGAACCGACATTCATAGCAGCGAATTTAGCAATGGATTCGATATAGTCATTCCATTTGAGGTCCGCTGAAAGTGTGAGACCAAGGAGGCGTAGTGTTTTACTCTCTGTGAGGCAAGCCTGATCCATGTTAATGGGAGGTAGGTGCGATTGTCTGTGATGGTTAATTGATAGCAGCTTCGTTTTAGAAGCATTAAAATTTACGAGCCATTTCTTACACCAGTCCACTACGGATTGGAGGTCTTTTTGAAGCTTGACTGCAGGGTTCGCTTTGTCGCCCACACCAGATTTTTGATCAAGGCGAGAGTAAACTGTGGTGTCATCGGCGTACATACCTACTTGGGATCTTATGGTATCAGGGAGATCATTAATGTAGATCAGAAAGAGCGTGGGACCTAGGATAGAGGCTTGAGGGGCACCAGCGTTCATATGGTAGTTTTGGGAGGCATGTCCGTTTAATACCACCTTCAATGTGCGGTTAGAGAGGAAAGACTGGATTAGGTTAAACAAATGTCCAGTTATACCATAGCTCCGCAGTTGCGTATAAGGCCAGCATGCCAAACTCTGTCGAACGCTCTAGAGATATCCAAGGGAACGGTTCGGGCTTCGACATTCTTGTCGAGAGCCTGGTATATATACTCGGTGATGGTAGCATATCAGCAGTCGACCTGAAGAAGCGGAAACCATACTGCTTGTGTGCTGTGAGATGCTGAACCACCTTGGCGTTGATAATGGCTGGGAACACTTTGCCAAAGATCGAAAGAAGGCTGATAGGGCGGAAATTTGCGGGGTCCGAGGGTTCCCCAGTGTTTTTAAATATAGGAACTACAGAGGAAGATTTCCAACAGGCAGGAAAGCAGGAAGCAAATAGGCAGAAGTTGTAGAAGTTGTAGAAGTTTATGCGTATATATGTATATATACGTATAGGTTTATGCGTATATATGTATATATACTCATAGGTTTATGCGTATATATGTATATATACGTATAGGTTTATGCGTATATATGTATATATACGTATAGGTTTATGCGTATATATGTATATATACTCATAGGTTTATGCGTATATATGTATATATACTCATAGGTTTATGCGTATATATGTATAAGTTTATGCTTATTATATATATATATATATATATATATATATATATATAGGTTTATGCGTATATATGTATATAGACACGTTTAGGTTTATGCGTATATATGTTTATAGATACGTATAGGTTTATGCGTATATATGTATATAGATACGTATAGGTTTATGCGTATATATGTATATAGATACGTATAGGTTTATGCGTATATATGTATTTATATATACGTACAGGTTTATGCGTATATATGTATTTATATATACGTACAGGTTTATGCGTATATATGTATTTATATATACGTACAGGCTTATGCGTATATATGTATTTATATATACGTGTAGGTTTATGCGTATATATGTATTTATATATACGTATAGGTTTATGCCTATATATGTATTTATATATACGTATAGGTTTATGCCTATATATGTATTATATATACATATAAGTTTATATATATATATATATATATATATATACGTATAAGTTTATATATATATATGTATTTATATATATATATATACGTATAAGTTTATGCCTATATATGTATTTATATATATATATACGTATAAGTTTATACCTATATATGTATTTATATATATATATACATATAAGTTTATGCCTATATATGTATTCATATATATATATAAATATAAGTTTATGCCTATATGTATTTATATATATATATACGTATAAGTTTATATATATATGTATTTATATATATATACGTACTAAGATATACCTATATATACATTATATATATATATCTAAATATAAGTTTGTCTATATATGTATTTATATATATATATACGTATAAGTTTATGCCTATATGTATTTATATATATATATACGTGGATTTATGCCTATATATGTATTTATATATATATATACGTATACATGCCTATATATATATATATCCGTATAAGTTTATATACCTATATATGTATTTATATATATATATCCATATAAGTTTGTATATATATGTATTTATATATATATATCCGTATAAGTTTATGCCTATATATATATGTATTTATATATATATACGTATAGTTAATACTATATATGTATTTATATATATATCCGTATAAGTTTATGCCTATATATGTATTTATATATATATATATACGTATAGTTGTACTATATATGTATTTATATATATATACGTATAAGTTTATGCCTATATATGTATTTATATATATATATACGTATAAGTTTATGCCTATATATGTATTTATATATATACCCGTGTAAGTTTATGCCTATATATGTATTTATATATATACGTATAAGTTTATGCCTATATGTATTTATATATATACGTATAAGTTTATGCCTATATATGTATTTATATATATACGTACATAAGTTTATGCCTATATATGTATTTATATATATACGTATAGGTTTATGCCTATATGTATTTATATATATACGTATAAGTTTATGCCTATATATGTATTTATATATATACGTATAAGTTTATGCCTATATATGTATTTATATATATACGTATAAGTTTATGCCTATATATGTATTTATATATATACGTATGATTTATGCCTATATATGTATTTATATATACGTATAAGTTTATGCGTATATATGTATATATATATATATATACGTATAAATTTATACTGATATATGTATATATGTATATGTATAGTTTTATATTTATATATGTATATATATATATATATACATGCATATATTCTGTTTGTGTATATATATATATATATATATATATATATATATACGGTGCGATATGTCAATTGTCGTTATATATTTTAATTTCGCGAATGTGTCGTGTTTTTTTTTCATTTTATGAACTGCTAATTATAGTATGATCATTTTGTCACAAGCACCATGACACTATTCTATCCGCCAGAGAAATATGAAAAAATATGCGATACTGCTTGGTATTTGCGCCAAAAATTCAATACGAACATTTCCTTTGGGTGTCAATCCGAAGGCAGTGCATAATATTTGGAAATATTTCGACGATTCTAATGCTGATTACGAAGGTACAGAGTGAAAAACCCGATCGTTCTGATGAGAAAAGAACACCTGAATTTTTCGTACCAAATGCAGCCGATTCATCCAATCTTTACTGTTGTTTATCGTCATGTTGTTGAGATAGGCACTGTTGCTTCACAAACTATAGACCGAGGAAGACTGAGACCCGTTCGTACACCTGACCACTAAGAACACATTTTACAGGCTGTCGGTGACGATTCAGGTATCAGCTCACGTCAAGTGGCCTTAGTATGTCGTACATCCCACAGTACCATATGGAGATACTTCAAGAACAGCTCCTGTACCCGTATCATTTGCAATGTGTGCAGGGTCTTTTGCCTTCTGATCACTCACCACAGAACTTTTGCTGATGGTTTATTGCACAAAATTCAGATCAGTTGTTCGTGTCTTTACTCTTATTTATGGATGAGGCAACATTTGTAATAAATGCAATTTGAATTCCCATGGTACAATGCAGGCTAGACACCAATATCAGTTTACGATTTGTAATTGTAGGTAATTGTCTTCTTCAAACAAATCTTACAGAAGCTCTCTACAAGGACTTTTCAAATTCACTTCCTAACCTGCTAGAGGATGTATTAAATACCTGATGAGACATTCTTTTTTTAATGTCGAAACAAAATGTACAATTTTGGAGTATATTTTAGTTTGTACATGTTCTAAAGTATAATATATATATATATATATATATATATATATATATATATATATATATAAGTACATGGTTATGTTTGTATATACTTTATTATCTTTTTATTTTTTTACGTTAAGTTAGGATTTCAGAGTATAGATGGATATTCACGAGAAATCAAAAATTTGTGTTTATAATGATTGATTCGGCTTCATTTAGACTGTGAAATCAAGCGTGGTGGAGCGCTTAAGAAGCATTAAATCAGTTGATGGATCCCCTTGAGATTTTAGGCGTCGCAGGTTAGAATCCTGTCTAATCACACATATTTTCAGGACAAAGTTTCTAAAAAAAATGTTCAGGTCAGTAGTGTTAGATATATTAACATACTGTTTAATTAAAAACAGAGCATCTACTCAAATACGAGTATATATAAAAAATAATTTCCAAACAAATAAATTAAATATGTTGGTTGTTAATTCATTCTATAAATCTCCGGAACTTTTCGTAATATACATTAATATATATATATATATATATATATATATATATATATATATAGATAGTTGGGTGTGAGTTTGTGACCCTGGGTTTCATGCTCTTGCGATCGTCAGACAAACTGATTAATTTTTTTTTAAAATTGGCTATATGTAGGGCTACGTATATTGGTGTATTTTTGTGTGACTGGGAGGAAAATTTGTCGTCGTGACAGATGCAGACATATATATACATTTTTACACGCATTGACGTGCGCAAAGACACACATACACACGCGCGGGCGCTAACCGGGGCTCATACCAACATATGCGAACCGTATGAGGCTTGGCATATATATGCATATGTGTGCCGTTGCGCATATACATACGCATTCGGTTGGTGTATTTAAATAGTGTAGCGATGTTAACGCGTGGACAGTTGTCGATTTCTCGTACGTACATATGTACGTATGATGGGGTTTGTGTGAAACTATGATAGGTAAAAATTGCTATTATTTTTAATTATTTAAGGCTGTAATGTTATTTTTTATTTTAAAGTCGGTTATTAACTTGTTTTTTGTGGTTGCACCTATTTAAATAGGAGAAATTTTAATTTGTTATGCTTGTTAGTTTTCATGTGGTGGTATCAATTTTATTGCGGAAGAGATGAGTAATTTACGTTAATGACAAATGCAGACTAATACGTAATAGTAATATTTGATGATAATAACAGTTGTGGTAGAAAATAGTTATTGTGAAGCGATAGTAGTGATTAGTAATGGTGGTGTAATGATAACAATAATTGTAATTATTATGGTGAAATTCTTAGGTGAATTCTTGGTAGGTTTGTTGGCTCAATAGGTATATTTTACTTATATATATATATATTCTAAACATATATTGTTAAAGATAACAAACAATGAATGTCTATTATGTTTTATTATTAGCTCTTCTAAACATCGTATTTTGGCTTTAATTTCAGATGAAAATAAAGCCAAAAAGCTAAGAACCAGCATAATAAAAATATCAAAATGCTGGACTATTTTTGTCTTTATTTTTACCTGAATATATATATATATATATATATATATATATATATATATATTGTATCGAGGCAGCAGATAATTTTCATGAGCCGATCTAAAAATCGTATTTTGGCTTTTATATATCAATATATGTCTGTGTGTGTGGATGGGAAATAAAAAGCATAAAATTATATATATATATATATATATAATTTTATGCTTTTTTATATCCCAACCACACACACATACACACACATATATTGCTATATATATTGGTTATATTTTCTGGCATATATAACCGTCATCGAAATGTTCCAGCTATGTTTTTTCTGTTGCTTTCCTTTTTGATAATGGTTATTTTATCATGTATCAGAAATTAAAAAGTGTTTCTTTTGATACATATATTTGCTTCCTAGAATCATCGCATATCACTGCAATCACGTAACCATTGTAGCTCATTGATCTTATTGACCCACCACTGGTCTTTCATTGCCATATCTTGCCTCTGTACCTGTTTGTAACAACTGATTTTGAATGTCGGGGGGAAAAACTGACCAGCAGCCCTTTTGCATCTCTAAGGTTCTCTGCTCATCCAAATACGTACGATGTCGTCACTTTACTTTACTCACAGTTTTTGACAGTCCAACATTTTAATAGTTTTAAGCAAATTGTAGCGTTTTTAACTGTTTTTGAATGAATGTAAAATTTGTTATGCGCTTTCATAGAACAAATGAAATTAGTAAAGCGTCGATGGGTGACACCAAGGCGACTGAATACTTAAGACTTTTATTTTTTGATATTTTGATTTCTCCTTCACTTATTCTTATTAAAAATGTATACAGATTTGATGATGAGGAATAAATTTCACTTAACCAATTAGTGGATAATTTTGCACAATTACTTCACCGTTAACTATTATGATCCGAAAGACGAATGCATCTGATCGACGAGCGATAATATAGTCAGTAACGTGATTTTGATCGTGGTGTATCTGTGTTCATTTAGCCTGTTTAGCAGTTTGAATAGAATTTAGGCAATGCCGTGCACAGTAAAAGAAACAATACTCCGTTATTGATGGAGTAGCCAATTCTTTGCTATCTAATCACATCAGGCAACACATCAGCTAATCTATTACCACCGTGAGGAAATTATCAGAGGATACCACACTACTAATAATATTCAACTCGTCATAGAAAGCATCTTCGGCTTCGTTGGTTAGTGTTGAATCATAGGCGCTGGCTCTGGTAAGGTGACACGCTCATTGCAGAGATACACGCAAAGTCTGTATTCAGGCATTGACAGCGAAAGGCGTGCAGTTATCACTGCTGCAAAATTGTTCCCGATAGCTAAACTCATGAAAGATTCTCATTGTTCGTTTCAGACCAGAATTAAATTGCACACTTCTGCATCTCTTCGTCAGTCGAGCATTTTCAAGCAAGCTGAGCATCCTGCAGTTTTCTAAAGTCTCTGTTATAATCCTTATAAAAGTGTATCGTTCATTGAGTTAAGTGATTAGAATTTGCATTGTCATAAAGAGTTCTTATATTTCATGAGCTAACGACCAGGTTATTCTTTTCTTTCTTAAAGAAATTGAACATAGAATAACAGGCTGTGCTAGGCGTAGTTTTACAATATCACAAATTGCTAAAGGAACAAAACATTAGCATAAAAGCTAGTGTCATGTTTTTAAATAGTCTCGTCAATTTGAAACTATCATATGCATGTCATGAATAGCGCTAAACCCTTTCAGAAATATCTAAACTGCCATATTAGGAAACCGATTTTTCAAATATGACTTGCAACGAATGAATCATGTACATCGAAGCGAGGCCCATCTTTTTTCGAACTTCGTCAACTGGCGCTACAGAATCTTAAACCAATAACTGTGCAAAGTAAAAACAACATCATTACTGTAGGACGTTTCCCATTAGCAGATATAACAAAGAGAAAATAATGAAATAATCTCCATATTTCAAAAATGACGTATTGTAACTATTTACGCTATTTACATTGTTCGAACGGTTGTCTTCATTTTTATTACCCTATTATTATCGATATTTCGACCGTTGTACGCCCCGACTCTCTTCAGGTGTTATACGTTAAAATTTAGAACCGAGATCCACATGGTAGATTGTTTTAGTTATACGTGACATGCATCTTTTGGGATATCTCCGTATCAGTTTAACTCGGTTTGAAATTCTAACAGTCCCAACAAAGTAAATAGTGTAAATAAGATATCGGCGTTTCACACTACTTCAAACAAAAAGTTAGCAAGGAAGCTTCATCAATGCTAAAGAAAATTAAGAAGGAAAGAATATCGATATTAAAAAGAGCGATAACTGTGAGTAGACTTGAGAAACATGCATTCCTGAAAAAAAGGTTTTAAGAGAAACATTTTATAAATTTCAATCGAAAGTCAAATTGATTGCTCGATTAATGAATAACAAAAGTTTATTTATATGGAAACTGCTAATATTATTTCTAGGCTTTTCATATGGTGTAGATGGAACAAAGTCTTCCTGAGAAAGGCCAAAAAAAAAAAAAACAGAAAAAAAAGAAATTTTCAGTTTAATGGATGGCCTATAGCATGTAAATCTACAATAATCATGTAGTTTAAATAGAAATCAACTGAAATAAATCGTTTTTTCAATTATTTAAGAAGAAAGCATGTTTGAGCAAAAGTGGTGGTTACATCTAGCAATTTCAATAGTAAAGCAGTGAGGCCTAATTTCCAATCTAGTAACATGCTTAAATTCATGTAGTCGGAGCACCAGAAATAAGAGCTCATCAGAAAATTTACCATGAAAATATTTGTACGCCAATGAGAAAGCGAGTGAACATTTTCTTTGTCTCTACTAGTTTCAAAAATATAATTTACCCAAGTGTATTTGCATACGTTTTCGAGTGACAGTTATAAAATATCTATCTAAACTTATTTAAAAATTGAACTTTGTCTGTGTGTGTATGTGTCTGTTTGTGTGTGTTTTCGTTACCTATAGACTCCGAAATGGCTGAACCGATTTTCTTGAAAATTTACACAGTTGTACTATAAGCGTCTGCGAGTGTTCTTAGCTATGTTTTGTGTCGAGGTACCCCCGATAAATATCGAAAATCGATAATCGAAAAAATCGGGTTCTAGAAGGAGTGGTCCGATTTTAATCAAATTTGATACACTCATAGACAAAGATATAAGAAACGATATTCAGAAGTTTCAAGGTTGCAGTTCTTACAATAGTGCAGAAAATTGATTATATACACACACACATATATATATATATATATATATAAAAGGAAAGATGTTTGTGTGTGTCTGTTTATCTGTCTGTATGTTTTTATACAAATCCACAATTTTTATCCGATTCTCATCAAACTTCACACAAATATTCTTTAGGCTGAATCTGAGCTCCAGGACCATGGATTAGTTTTAAAGCTTTCATTACACCCGAGCAACGCCGTGCTATACTGCTAGTACCAAATACGAGTAAACTAAGATTTTTAATTTAAGTTTCATGTATCTATTTGTGTCCGCGTACACAGACGCAAGTCTATATATGTATTCTGTTGAAATCATCTGTTGAAATTTAATGGCTAGTTTATAAATCTTACGAATATCATGTATTTGATTCTCAATGCAATAAACTTTTCCAGTTTTTCGTTTGCTAGTATATTCTATAATATGTATCTTTGAAAACAAAAGATGTGTTCTAAGGTAAGAGACCTTGATAGCTACTTCTGAAAACAAAATAAAGCTTATATTTTTTAATGTATTACTCCATCTTTTTATTTGTTTACGTTAAGATAGGCTTTCAAGGTATAGATGGATATTTACGAGAATTCGAAAATTTGTGTTTATAATGATTGATTCGGCTGATTATGAGTGAGGATTATTGTATAGTTGACTAAAGTCTGTCTGGTTTTCTGATCAGAGTACAATTTAACAACATTTCTCAGAAAAAAACATAACCATGTAGGTAATATCAGACAGATTTTAGTCAACAATACAATAATCCTCACTCATACACACAGTAAAAAGAAGCTTCAGATATTGGAGGCCATCTACATTAAATCCAACCCACATTTAATAAAATCACGTTTAAATCTGCTATATTTTTTAATGCATTACTCCATCCACGTTTGATCTATGTTTCCACCTCGTGATTGAGTACGTTTTGCATTTATCAGCAGTTTATATGTCTAGTTTTAGAGCTCAAATGAAAGGCCAGGTTTTCGAAGGTCTATTTTTTAAAGTAAATATGTCAGTAGAACATTATTTCTCGTTGTTATTTTCACAATTTAGCCTTGTGCTATACTCAGTCTCATTCTTATTTATTCTCCTATTTTTAAAACTGTAATTCGGTAACATAAATCGCCTCTATCATATTTCTTGTCTTCCTAACGAAATACATTTACCAGCAAGAATTCTTTCTAGGTTTTTATTATTATAGATGGATTTAGGTACAATTTATGAAAAATATCTAAACTTCTGAAAATTCACACTGGGACAGAACATTCATGATATATTTACACATATGTATACTGCAGTTAAAAAATTAAAAAATGATACCTAATTTTATAGTTTATAGAAGTTTGTGTTTTTATGTCGGTGCCTAATAATCAAGTACAATTATTCACTAAGCAATATCTTTCCAAGACAATATTGTCTTATGGATATAAATGCATAGTACCTTTCAAGGAATTTTGTGACTGGAAAGTTGAAATACAAATCTCTGTTTAATGATTTCATTATACCCTTTTAAAAATCATTTTACCCCAAGCAAGGCAACAATACCGCCAAAACACAGTGTGTTACAGGAAGTGAAAGAAAATGAGAAGACCGTGAATGGGAAAGATTGAGGAAAGGACCAAAAAGGAACCAGAATCAAGAACATAGAAGATAAAGATTAACATTGCATTTAGCTTTTTGAAGATTGTCGTAATCAGAGTGGCAAGCAATCGTGCCTCACAACTAGGAAGTTCGATAAAGGAAACTGTTTGAGCAGTAGTGGTGGTTACATCTAGCTATTTCAATAGTAAAACAGGGAGACCTAATTGCCAATCTAGTAACATGTTTAAATTCATGTAGTCGGAGCACTAGAAAAGAGAGCTCATCAGAAAATTTACCATGAAAATATTTGTACGCCAATGAGAAAGCGAGTGAAGTGGAGATGCCTAATCAGGATCGATTACATGATAGATTCTCTGAAACTTTTCCAGAATTTCTAGATGTACAACAGGCACACCAGGCCAGATATAGCTCCGGTATTCAATGCATGAAAGAATGATAGACTTATAAATGTGAAAGATGAACTGAGACGAAAAAATTCTCAGTTATGACACAGTTGAAATTGTGAGACGAAGAAAGCTTAGAGTGTTACTTATCTAGAGTTTCGCATCAGCCTTGCTGATGGCTGGCAGAAAAATTTCCTTGTGGTGATTAAGTGAAAGCAGTTATTTTTGGAGCCATTAAAATATACAAGCCCTATCATATTCCTGCTAACCATTAATTAGAGGAACTTTTCAAAAGTAATTGCAAGGTCTACGTAAAATATTTTTATGTTTTGCTTACCTACAACTGCTTTCTTGTAAAACGATTCTTTTCTTGTTTCTGCAAAACGATGCATTACACTGAGTAGTCTACTTAATGTATGACTATTGTTTTATAGAATAATAACACGAGGCCAAATCTCTCCTACGTAAAATTATTGTATATTCAAATCCGGATTTCATCAATTAATCTCGATGAGTGTATGTGATTTTTCTTTTTTATGTGTGTGCGTGTTTCTCTGTGTGTGAGTGAGAAGTGGTGGAGTGCTTACGAACGTGATTTTATTTTGCGCGGAAATACGAGAATCTTTCCTGTCTTTCCCTTCTATGTGAAATATATCAATCCTGTTATCTCACGCGTGTATATCCATAACGCAGCTGGGTTGATCAGAAGTTTACATGTCGGTGGCAGCCGCTGACACCCAGTGAAGACATGAATCTGCAGCTGGTGACTCGAAGTTCATCTTCTCGGTCAACCCAAAAATGAACCTGAGGCCCATCTTTACTGACATTCGATTCAATTAATCTGTTATTTTCTGGAGTGGGTCCTGTAACTGCATTCGCAATTCAAAAAATATGTCTGTTGTATGTAACACAAAGTGACTACTAAATAATAGATGAGGTTATAATGAACGCTATCAATGAAGATTGTGATTATTTTGTTATATTGTTCAAATGAATAACAGCTGGCTGCTTATTCCCGCGTATGTCTATCTGCTAGGGTGGCTAGATTATTCCTGTTGCAGACTTATGCTCAAATACATGCGTTTGCCTTCGAAAGCCATAAAGTCAGCTTTTTAGCTTATACCTAAGCGGACCTTAGTTATAATTTTGCGAGCACAGCAAATAATTATTCGGCATAATCAAGAGTTGAACAAGGCAAGCATGATCATTTTAGAAGCTTCCGAACAGTTTCAACAACCCGATTTTATTCATTTAGAGAGCTTGAGCCGACGTGTAGTATGGTGTCACATTGAATGGAAATTCAGTTATAGTGGAATTCTAACGACTAGGCCCCCACAATTTCGACGAGTGTTTTCAAAAATTTACGATAGTAGGTAAAATATGACTAACAATATATGTTCAAACATTAATGATGGATTTCTGTGATATCCATGCTCTTATATGACAGTGGATGGTGGATAGTCTTCTTTTGAATGATGAAAACAAAATAAGAAGGCAGGAGAAATTTATTAGGTTGGGGCATAGATAATTTTCGTTTTTCATTATTACCTTTACTATTTAAAATATTACAGTTCTCACAAACAAATTACTCATGTCTCGGTTTAGTATTACTGTTATTTTTCCCTTTTTTACTGCCTTTCAGTACTTGATTGACATCTGTAACTAGAGTTTTCCTCGCATTTAGATTTTGGAAAGAAAAAATTTTGTCTTTGCATAAATATTTGAGAAACAAAGAAAAAGAGCGCTGGATTGCGATACGTTATCCATCCTCTTAAATGAAAGTCAATACTGGAGGCATGATAAATGTGGTTCAACATAAGAATACAATGGACGGAAAGAGTAAACAACAAGGAACTCTTTAAAATGGTAAGACAAAGGATACTTATACTCAGAATCAGGAAGAAATAGCTGAAAATTTCTTGAGCACATGTGGATGTAACCATTGCCCCGTGAGGGGAAATAGAGATAGGAAGGGAGGACAGTGATTCCCTTACCTGACGAGTTTGTGTGAATGGATGGAGGAATTGGTGGGGGACTTAATAAAGGGAAAAAACTTCTATGCGTCACACAGTTTAGGAAGTTATGGAGAGCCATGATCACAAATAAATTGATGGGTCTCAGCACACAGAAGAATTCTTTTCTTTAAAAAAGGCATAATATTCTGAGATTTTGTAATATTGCAAGAAGCATTACAAGATAGTGCAATCATTAAAAGAAAAATACAACTTTTTCCTTTTCTTGCGTGCAAGGGAAAGTGTCACTTTTGACAGGTCATATTTCTTCTTTTGATTTACAATGTTTTCGGTTTGTGATTAAGGTTACGTGAACGGAATTCAAATTAACACCTCGTTGAGACGATGGGCTTAGCACACCTTTTCGAGTTCATAAAATCGATTTCTTTAATTAATTTAATTAAAGGCTCGTAAATTTTAATGCTTTCTAAACGAAGCTACTATCATTTAGACACCATAGACAACCGCTTCATCCGCCACCCATCAAAATGGATCAGGCTAGTCTGCCTGAAAGCAAAACACTTCGCCTCCTTGGCCTAAATCTATCAGCCGACCTCAAATAGAATGACTACATTGAACGCATAGCTAAATCTGCTGCTCGGAAGGTTGATTTTCTTTGTAGGACTAGGAAGTTTTTCTCATCTAAACCCATCTTACATATATATAAAGCTACCATCCACGCGTGCATTGAATACTGCTGTCACATTTAGTCGGATGCTCCTGCTATTTATCTCGGGCTTCCCGACGAAATCCAACGAAAAATATGTAATGTAATTGATTCCGAACTGGTAGACCAACTCCAGCCACTTTCTCACCGACATAATGTGGCTTCCCCTGTCTCTTCTCCAAATACTTTCACGGCTTCTGCCCTGATGAAGTTAGCTACTTGGAGCCTCCCACTACATGAATTTACTCGAGTTATGAGATTAGCGGTTAGGTCCCACTCCTTTACAGTGAAACCAATCAAATGTAACTGCAACTTCTACTCTCAGCTTCTTTGCTTGCACTTCCCACCTGTGGAATTCTCTTCCGTATACTTGCTTCCCTGAAAGTTATAACCTCCAAGAATTTAAATGCAAAGTCAATTGCCATCTCTTATCTCCTTGACTCACATCCTTTCCCTGACAACCCTTGTATCATGTTCTTCTTTTTCATTCCACTCTCATGCAGCTATCTTCACACATGTATTCTCATCCTTTTCTTACTCATACTCTAATTTCCCTGAAATCTGTTCCTTTTTCTCATCACTCATCGCTTCTGTAACTACCTGTGCTCAAGTGGCAGTTCTGTTTTGCTTGAGGTGAAATGATTACGAAAACATTAACACAGATAAATGAAATAGGTAGCAAGTATACACAGCTTAACTTGTTCGAGCAATAGTCATTCGACAGAAAAATCTCGGGTAAATACACGTGTATAGATATATACAACTAAGGAGAAAAATACGGTTGTATCCAAGACGGGAATCGAAGAACAGTATTTGATCTCTACTTCGTCTCTTTGTTAGTTTCTATTCAACTATCTTTGTAGATAATTCTACTAGGATGTTTTCTTATGCTTCCACGCTGCGTATAAACTATGTTTTCATGAATTCGATTATAACTATAAAAGCTTCATATTATAACTTGCATTACTTTTTCATACTTCCTTAGGAGGAGTTAAAGATTACTTCTTCATGAATGACAATGAAACCGACAAAAATTTAGTCCATGATATCACCAACTCTGTTAATGAATTATTTTCTTACTATTATATGATTTCTCTATTCAAACTATAAGATTCCAATAGTCACTGCAACAAATATTGTTCTTCAGCTATCAGACGTTTTTCAAACAATTTTTAAAGTCTGTAAGAATTTAAAAATTGACAATAGATCTTTTGATCAAGCCAAAAATGAAAAAAATGTAAAAGCAATTTCCGACTATTAATTTCAACGACCAAAACGCAAGTGTTCACTTTAGGTGAAATGGTATTAATGTCTAAAATATGTGTGCAATCCTGATTTTTCTTCTGACAGAAGAGGTCAGGTCATTGCAGAAATGGGAAAATTCATTCAAATTTGGGTTAGATAGTTTTTATAGCCTTCTTGTCAAAGCATTTTATTTCAGACAACGCACTATAGTTTCATCAATCATATACATGTATATGAATTCTAGGTACCTCCACTCAGTGGCCGAATAAAGAAAACAGTATAGCATGATGTTAAAAGGACAAAAACTTAATAAAAAATGTTTTCTCATCAAAATGTTTCTGCTATTATTAAGAGGAAAGATTAAATTTTGTTGTCATTATTTTTAAAAATCTTTTTAATCCTTTCGTACACTTTCGAAATTTTAATTAAAATTTATTTTCTTGTTTTCCGTCAGCGATTCAGGCTGTTTACGTAATGTGACTATTAAGCAAAACGTAATATTACGCAGGTCGTTTTTTGGCCTTAAAAGACACATTAATTTTAAAATACTTGCAAAAATCAACTAATTGTCTGATTTTAATAAAACTTTCAGGACTTATTCATAAACAAATGAAATTACTTAAGTAATTATTATTTTTAAAAAATATTGGAAAAAAGTTTTTACATTTGTTAATCACCACAATTAATTCAATTAATTGCTTAAAACTTCTAGAAATACATTATCTATATCAATTTTTTATTTATTAGTTCAATGCAGGACTCATTGGAAAATGTAAATCATGTAATTTTTTGTTAATTACGAGATCATTTTTCAGAAAATCTGCACCGAATAGTAAAATAAAAAATGCATTAAAACTACGCTGTTTTTAATGTAGATAAAGTTTTAATTGATTTTATAAATAATATAATATTAGAATATCATAAAAGATTGCTGAATAATTAATTTTTATAAGAATTGTTTTCATTTTTTCTTTGCTAAATAAAGTTTCAAACATCTTTTTAAATTTCTTCCAGTTACTCAGTGTCTTCTGTTATTAATTCACCAAAAACAGACTGTATTTACAAATCAAAAAGTCATAATCTTAATGAAAATCATTTAGAATTTAGATTTTTAAAATAATTTCGATTTATTATGTTAAACTTCACATTTCCTTTTTCTATGGAAACTGATAGGAAACTTATCATTAAAAGGTCACATGTTTTAAGGGTTGCTCCTCTTAGGAAATAATAAACTGGGTTATGTTAACTTTTGTCGCTATATGTTCAGATTGATTGATAGGTGCTGTCATCGCCTACTTAAAGGTCAACGAGTCAGACCTTGGTGATTAAGAAATTATTTTATTCTAAATTTCATGCCATAAACAAGTAATATGTGTTTCAAATCAGAGTAATTTAACTTTTCATTTGATAATTTTCTAAAAATAACAAAGAAGAGATGTATATTTTATTTTTGCAAGATTTCTAAAACTGAGAATTAGCTTTCGTTTACAAAAGAATTAGCTTTCGTTGATCGCTCAAAAAAATGGCCGAAAAATTGAAGATTTAAAAAATCTCAAAATTTTAGATTTCAATGAATATAACGTTTGTTTAAAACACCCGAGTAATTTGCTTAATGGAAATAGTAATTTTAATCATGTAGTTTTTAATTAAGCTAAAATTAAAGTTTCAAGAAAATACAGGACATTGTTCCCTATATTTGAATTATGAAAAAACTCTCTATGACAAGAATGGTGAAGCCCGAACCGTTGCCTTGGATATCTCCAAAGCATTCGACAGGGTCTGGCATACTGGCCTCTTGTGCAAACTGCGGAGCTATGGGATAACTGGACATCTGTTTGACCTCATCCAGTCTTTCCTCTCTAATCGCACATTGAAGGTGGTATTAAATGGGCATGCCTCCCAAAACTACTATACGAACGCGGGCGTCCCTCAAGGTTCTATCCTAGGTCCCACACTCTTTCTGATCTACATTCATGATCTCCCCGACACCATTAGATCCCAAGTAGGCATGTATGCCGATGACACAACAATCTACTCTCGCATCGATCAGAAACCAGGTGTGAACAACAAAGTGAACCTCGCTGCCGTACTTGAAAGGGACCTCCAATCCGTAGTGGCCTGGGGTAGGAAATGGCTGGTAAATTTCAATGCTTCTAAAACGAAGCTGTTATCAACTAACCACCATAAACAATCGCATCTACCTCCCATTAGCATGGGACAGGCTAGCCTCCCAGAGAGTAAAATACTACGCTTCCTTGGCCTTACACTCTCGGCGGACCTCAAATGGAATGACTATATCGAATCCATTGCCAAATCTGCTGCTATGAAAGACGGCTCCCTGTGCAGTGCCCGGAAGTTTTTCCCACCTGAATCTATTCTGCACATATACAAATCTACCATCCGCCCGTGTATTGAATATTGCTGCCATATCTGGTCGGGTGCCTCTGCTGCTCTCCTTGGGCTTCTTGACAAAATACAAAGGAGGATCTGTAACGTGGTTGATACTGACTTGGCAGACCGGCTGCAGCCACTCTCTCACCGGCGTGATGTGGCTTCCCTGTGCCTCTTCTACAAGTACTTTCATGGCTACTGCTCCGATGAGCTTAGATCACTGGTGCCGCCTAAGCAGGAATTTACACGAGATACTAGATTAGCAACTAGGTCCCACCCTTTTACACTTAAACAAATAAGATGTAACCGTAAATTCTACTCCAACAGCTTCTTTTCTCGCGCTTCCTGCCTGTGGAACTCCCTTCCACAACTCTGCTTTCCCGACAGTTACAATCTCCAGGTGTTTAAATGTAGGGTCAATAGACACCTCCTATCACACTAACTCCCAATTATTCTCAGAACACTCTCATCTACCCAACCCTCATTCTCGGTATCCTTACCCGCCTATCACCCACCCTCTGACATTTCCTATATTTAATCATCCTTTCTCCACTCGATGTAGCCCCCTGCGCAGTAGTGGCAGTGACATGCCTTGCTCGGAGTGAAACGCTTATAAAAAAAATGACCGTATGGCCGGAAATGATTTGTTTCCAAGTAATAGGCTTTTCAAACATGTGCTAACAAGAAAGCCTTTATTATCCACATCCGACACGTACTGTGTTTTCGAGTGCTTTACAGCAAGTGTTCAGAATGTGTACCCTCTGCCCTAATCCAGGCATCACATCAACGTCTTATGGACTCGCGAACACGCTCCCAAATCCCTAGCATGTTTCGCATTGTCTCGCACCCTCTTACAATTCGATTGCAGAGAATGTTCACATCATCAACCGGAGACGAATACACCAGTCCTTTCAAATGTCCCCACAGGTAAAAATCCAAGGGATTTAGGTCCGGTGAGAGTGAAGGCCACGCAATTGGTCCTCTTATCTCCACCCATCGATTAGTAAACCTTCTATCTAGGTACCTGCGGGCTATGTGGTTGAAGTGTTCGGGAACGTCATTATGCATGAAGTGCAGTTGTCGACGAGTGATCAGTAATTTGTTTACCTCTATTCTTTCTATTTGTTTGAAAGACATCTGATTCCTTAACTAAATTTAAACTTATAGAGTGTGAGAGTTCAATAAAAAAATTGTTTAAACTTAATGAAGCATGTACTGTGCCATTTTTTGTTTACGCATCTTTAAAAATATAATTTTTGTTTAGGATGAAAGAACTACTTAATGTAAATTGATGAGATGTCATAGATCTCAAGTACTGTGCTTAAATTCATAAAGCCTAGGCATGAAAGTGAAAATTTCATCTGAACAATTATCATGATAATGTTTAAACGGCACAGAGAGGCAACATTATGGTGGTGAATAACTGACTGAAGCCAAGCTACTAGATCAGGACCAATAATATTGCTGATTCTTCATTGGGTCTTATCAAGAAGCTCAAGGTAAATGGGGACCATATGTGGCAGCAATATTCTAAGCACGGATGTATGGCAGACTTATAGACATGTAAGATTCGATTCCAGAGAAAAGACACAGTGAACTCACTTTCTTAGCAATGAATTCAATGTAGTCTTTCCATTTCATGTCAGTTGAGCATATTAGCCTGAGTAGGTATAAAAAGTCACTTTTCTGGAGGTTAGCATCAGCCATGCTGATGGAAGGTAGATAGTTAATGGTTAGAAATTTAATTTTGGAGATATTAAAATAAGAAAGTCATCTTTTACCCTAGTTGAGAATGATCTTGAGGTCATTGTGAACATCAGACTGATAGACGTCACTATCGAGGCAGATGTAAATGGTTATATGAATTTGTACTGTGGTATTCTAAAGCAAAAAAACTGAAAGAAACGAATGAGAAAAAATACTGAATAAATTATTGCATGTGAATAAAATGTAAAACTAAATGGGAAGTCAAAGGTCAGAAAGGTGCATAAAACAACATAACAATATTCTAAATAAAAAAAATGAACAAAAAAAATCAAAATCTTATATTTCTAAAATGAAATTGTGTAGACATCAAGCATCTTGTTTTTGCAGGAAGCACTTGTACGCATCACTTGTAAACCTGTTCAGAAAGTACATGAGGTCCTAATTACCTATCACTAACAACACCAACCCAGATGTTGACTGAGAACTGCTGCTAGTGACGTGATGGAACAATTGCATGTGTCCATATATGCTGATTGTGGAAGTTAACTATTCCATCCCGTGTAAACTGTGCTGTCTGCGAAGATAACGAAGGCAGAAAAGTTTTAAATTGCATTGCATTACTGTAAGAACCATGGACAGAATACAACTCGTGAAGAGTAATTTCCTGGTGACAACGTCTGTACACGTTGTAGATGATATGGGTACAACTGTTATTCTAGCAATACTCTCTAGACATTTGAATGAGAAATAGCCACTTGCATTGCCAACAGTCGTGTGTTGATTTCAGGAGTATCATGCACGATATCCAGTATCTTCTCTTCTTCCCCAGGCGTCTTAGACTTTGGTCATCCTCTGCCACCAGCATGCGGTTCGAAGGTCCCACGCTTACAGAGGTGGCGATGGATAATCACAAATGTTTTCCTATCGGAACATTGTCTGTTTGGAAACCTTTCCTAGTAGAGACGGCGATCTTGTACAGCGTTACCGTCTGCCAAACTATACACGAAAGGAATATCCTCCCTCTCCTGATTTGAGTACACGTCAAATCAACATGCACCACTAACAATCGTCCAGCAACGATTCACACGCCAGAAACAAGAGGGAAGCCTTGTTCGGCTGGTGGTAAAAAAAGCGATCTGACTGGTTGTCTGATCCACTGCTTAGGTGCTACCTTTGAGAAATAAAGGTATTCTGGTTAGTACATGATTGAAGAGCCTATGACTCTGAAAAGAAGCGTTTCCGAGCATATGATTATTAGAAGTTTTTTCATTATTTAGATATAGGGAACACAGTCCTAAAGTTATTCCATCTATTTATATATATAGTCGAGTTATATATTGACAGATAAATAATCTATATATAGTATGCATATATATATATATATATATATATATATATATATATATTGTGTGTGTATTAAATATGTATATTTACATTATATTATGTATATATATTTTCATTCAGAATTCAGCCGATTGCGCAACCTTGGTTTTAACCTTTCGGTATATTCGGGTGTTTCATATTAAGTGATTTTCCAACGTTTTTTGAAACGCATAACAGGAACTTTTAGAAAACATGACTGAAAGCTTAAAATATGTTTATAATTACTCACACATACATTTTTAATTCTGACCTCATGCCCCACATTTAACTTTTGAAAGAAGGGTAATGAATTGTTTTAAATTTCCATGAAAATCATTTCTAACATTAGTTACCAACCATTGCCCGACGATGTACAATTCAGTCTTGAAACAAAGTTTTTTGTAGCGAAGTAAATCTTTATTATAATCACTTATGATAAAATTATATTACTCTTTGTATCTTTGTATTGAGCACTTTAAAAAGTAACTGTTGAGTTCTCGCTCTTAATATATGCTATATATATATTGCATGGCGGATGGGTCACAAAAGAAATGCGAGGGTTGGCATTATCTTTATGGAAGATGACATCTTCCTTGTTCACCAATTATTGGTGTTTTTCTTGCACTGCTGCCTTTAATTCGTCCTTCTGTGAGCACTACTTTTCAGAATCAATTGACTGATTACTTGGCAGAAGTTCATTGTACAGGATTCTTTTCCAATCTCACCAAATGTGCGGCATTTCATTCTTAAGATGATAACTTGCTTGGTGGTGGCTAAAGTTAGCTCATGTTGCTTAGCCTAGGATCATTTTTACTGAACACTGATCTGTTTCTCATCACTCGTCACAATTTACTTAAAAAAGGGTGCGTTTATAAAGCAAATCACAGGAATGCAATCTGAAAGATTCATTTCTCTCAGATCAAAACTTATAAAAAGTAGATTCAAAACATCATAGAAATTTGATGACCCAAGCTTCAAAAATGTACATGGATGGTGCATTCTGATAAATTATTGTTCCTACCAGTTCCTGCATTGTGTAATGATGCTTATTCTAAATCAAAGTCTTGATTTGGTTGTCATCTACAGTGAGGGGGTCTGCCTGAGCATTCTTCATCAATAAAGCTACAATCACCAACACTAAACTTAGCAAACCACTTCCGTACAGTTCTGTCAGTACCGTGTTCCTTGTGAGTCATTTTTGCTCTTACTGTTACAATAAAGCATAAAAAGACTATAAAATGCACCTTAGAAACTTCTATTTTCCTAAGGATGCAGATATGACGTGCATTAAGTTATTTTAAACATTTTTTCTCAAGAAAGTGTTTGCTCTAATCAGAAATGTAAGCATATATCTGTCGGTAAATTTACTGTGTTCTCATGTGTTGCAAAATGAGTGACTCAAAATCAACATGAACATTCTGCACGACCCAATATATTGTGTTTCAATGTATAATCTAGGTCTCTCTCTCCCCTTCTCTCTCTCTCTCACACACACACACACACACACACACACACACATATATATATATATATATATATATATATATATATATACAATTGATTAATTTTTGGTCATAATTAAATTCAACCAGTACTCAGCTGTATTAAAAAGTGTTCAATACATTCATATTGTAGAACGTTTGAATATTTTTCATTTGAAAATGAGTTATTTTCGCAACCTAGGTTTTAATCTTCCCGTATCTTCAAACGATTTATAACTGATATTCTAACGTTTTTCAAATGTAAAAGCAGGGATTTTTACGAACAGGTGACTGGAGTTTTTACAATCAAAAACTTTTCTATGTGGTTATCAGAACAAAAACAACAACAAATATGAATGAAAGATCAGAAGTAATATATATTCCTTATATTTTATTTAAGTTTATTTTTATTTTTTAATTTTAATTTTATATTTTCTTTTTTCTTTTTTAAATTTTATTTAACTTATTTAATTTTGTATATATATATACATATATATAATTTCTGTCAATTGCCAATTAAGTACTTCACTCATATGATTTACTGGTGTATTCGTACTGCTTAAAAGTAGTTGTAATACCTTACAACTATCAATATTTTGATGATTTTCTAAAACACTTAGTTTATCGGTCTTAGGTATATATTGTTTATATATTTTTATACATCTTTTAGATATTTAAAAATTTTCTTTATTCATATCCCCTTCCAATATCCCCCTTTTTTTTTTACCACTCTTCTCTTTTATTCCTGTGGTAGATTTAAAAGTAAATTAATTTGATCTCAACAATAGTCAGACCCTATTTTATTTTAAACGTAAAATATTTGAAAAACTTTTGGCAAAGCCGAATAATATGTGATATCTCTCCTATAACTTTTTCCTGTCTCTCCTTTTTTCCCTCATTTCCTGTTTTCTTTTTCCCCACTTCCATTCCTATGACATTCATATGTTTCATTTCTTTACATGTTTGTAATCTTTAAATGTCTTTTTCAAAGATCGAATTTGAATCCATTTCGCTATCTCTTTTTGTTTTCCCTCTCTCTTCCCTACCATATAAAACAACGTTTTAAACGCCCATTTAGTAACATAATCGTCCTTCTCTTTTTAACTCTGAAACAATAGGTGTATTTTGTAATGACGAGGAAACATTTGTGTATATTTAGAAACACAAAATCAGGAATTTAATTACAAATTTACACAGTTGAAATTGTCAGTAGTTTTATAGGATACAAATCCTATATCATCCAACAATTAAGTGAAACACAAAAAGTAGATTTTCACACCCACAAAATCGGATCAGAATGACTGAAAACATTTTGAAAATACCAGATCAAGGCAAAATTCACAATCCAGTGTGAAATTTAATTTTGACGAATAGGAAAAGGATTGACCCCATACTAAAAGAAAAAGACAAAGTTAAATTAATTTTCTCACCAGTGAAAAGAAGCGATTTGCAAAACCGAGAGAAAAGTTAACAAGCCTATGTGAAAA